>VDFB02091554.1:20533-95533 GCA_007258455.2 Sequoia sempervirens | reverse complement strand
GATATAGTGGTGGATAGCTTATAAGTTTGCTCAAAAAAAAAAAATTAAATTAAATTAAATAATATATATATATATATATATGTATGTATATATATATATGTGTATGTATATATATATACACACATTTACAAATATAGTGGCGGATAGCTTATAAGCTCTCTTGGAATTTTTCTCAGCCTCCTAGTTTTTGGTCTTCCAATTCCTATGAAAAATGTGTTGGAGGTAGTTGTTGGTTGCTTTGGGAATAGGGTGGCATTTTATGGGCTGCGTGGATAGAGAAGGCTGCATAAATTAAAAGCTATTTCGCATCAACATTAATTGATGTATGCTTTGCATGTACTAGCGATGGTCCTAATAAGACCAACGATAAATGGAAGCCATAAATGTAATAATTTAGCCTAACACAAACAACAACAGTGAATAGTCCCTTATGCAAAACAACATGGAATACATAACATTAACTATTTTACTACATTCGAACCATTGCCACAAAACAAAAGATGTGAAGGAAACAATATTGTTATCCACACTCACCCAGATGGCCAAACCCGGAAAACACTAAAAATGATAGTACCAAATTATGCATAGACAAACATACCTGTGAAATCTGAACCATAAATCAAACAATATTGATGTGAACAAATTATTGCTATCTACACCTTCTCATATATATAGTTGTTAATATGTCTCTATTTGCATATGCATATACATAAATACACATGCCTGCAATTGAAATTTCCTTGTCTTATACAACTTCCTTGTACATATGTGTGTAGATATTCGGTCACCTCTTGGATATCTATGCATATATGCATACACAATTCAAAATTTACAACTATCTGTGACTTATTCTAAACAAAAACAAAAACACAACTTCCAACAGTACTGGTGTAAGTGCTCCTTGGTTTGCTTGCACCAACTAATTAGGAAGACTTCTCTCTTTCTTCATCCAAGAACTTGATAGCTTCTAGGTCCTGATTAGGCTTAGGTCATTAACTAAGCCTTGTTTCAACTTTGCTACAAAAGTCCCACTCCTTGTGCTTCACCTTGGAGGACTTAACACTGTTTGAATTTGTAAACTATCTCCAACACTTAGAAGGATCTAAGTGCCAACTCCACTCTCAACCTTGAACTACTTGCAGGGGTGTTAGAGACACTGAAAACATTCATTTCACAACCATTTAGATCCATCTTTGAGGACCTTCAATCTGCTGTCTTACCGATTCCAAGATCTTGCTTTGAGGAGGCCTAATCGCTTGTAGCCCTTACCAGTCACCATTTTGCTTTTCTTGCTCAACCTTTCCAAACAACCTAGCAAATAAACTTCACTTCCAAATACCCTTTTTGAGTCTTTAAATGTTTCATAGGGTTTCAGACCCCTGACTCCTTCGTACAGTGGATTCCTACAATCTAGGGTAAATAGGGCTAATAGGCCTAATTCCTAGGGTTTCAATGATCTCTTGCTAATCTCTCACACAAATGGATTGATTAAGCATCAATCCTTCCTTCATTCTTAGGTAAGGTTGTGCCCCACCTAGAACTGTACTTGTTCCGTACAGTACCTCCTTCCCCTGCCTATGTTCTTCAATTTTTCACCTTCAAACCTCTAACCAGGCAACTTTAGCTCGCCTAGGGTTTGTTAATACATCCTACTGCTTGACTCTTCAAGAATCCTACCACTACATATGTACAGAGAAATGACTCCCCTAGCAAATCCATCCATTCTTAGGAAATTCACGTGGCTAGATTTCATGGGGGAGCCATGAAAAGACAAACTGATCAAAACTGAACTAGAAAAACCTCAAGACTCTAACCTATGAATTCAAAACACTAACTTAGCACAAAACAACTAGACTAATAAATGAAAAAGACTTGAGACTTCACTATGAACATGAATACAATGCCATATCAGTATATACAAAGCATTTTATATCACTGTTTCTCAAGATACTTAGGAAAAACACAGAAATTCCAGAATTCTCTCTATTCCCATTAACCAAAAATTTGATTACAACAATACCCCACCATGCATTCGAGCCACACTTTACATAGATGCCATTTTCCAAGTTTTAAGGGATGTTGGTCGATCCCACACTCCTAGCTTTTAGGGGATCCGAGATAACTAAGTTGCATGCAACCTGACAAATGTTGTCATGAAACTTTACAACAACTTTTTGCAACTTCCCATCATTGTGTCCTCTTCCTAACTTCTAGGACCTCTAACTCCTTGATTTCAAGCCATCAACTCCCTTAATTACCTCTTGGCATCTTTCAAATAGTAATGATGTGTTTAGAACACATTTAAGGCTCTATTCCAAACTTAAGCTATTTAAGGCTAATTAAAACAGGAATTTACAACAATGATTAAACTATGGTGACCTTAGTCCTAGTGACTAACTCACCCATTCCACACACAAGCAAGACCTTCTAAGGTCCAAAATAAACACACCATTACCCTGACTTGGCTAAGGTCAGGTACAAGCCAAAATTGATCATTAACAAAATGGAGCTTAGCCTAGGTGCTCCTGCACCATCCTCCCCAAAACAAAAGACTTCAATCCACCCTTGGATTGAGTAGATTGGGATCAATGCCCAACTTCTTGAACTCTAATTCCTGGATCCATACTGCATCAGCCTCGGGTTGAGCATGCCTTTTAACTATATGTTCTTTGTATTCTTTGGTCCTAGTCCTCTTGTAGACCCTGGTATCCAGTATACTGTCAGCTTGTTTGACTGTGGTAGAAGGCAGTTTGAGCTCCTCCACATCTTGGATGATTTCATTGAGACTTTTATCCATGTCTGGTGGTGGTCCTTTGTAATGAACCAAATCTGCAATGTTAAAAATAGGGGACAGTCTACTGTCATCTGGTAGCTACACCTTGAAAGCATTATTTCCACATTTTGCTAGGATTGGACAGGGACCTATCCTCTTCATCTGCAACTTGTGAGGGACTCCTTTTTGTAATCTAGACGTGTTTAAATGCACCATCACTAAGTCTCCAACATGGAGCTGCACTTCTCTTCTATGCTCATCCACCTTGGTCTTATGCTTCATGGTATTTTCTGCCAATGTCTTCCTGACTGTATCATGAATCTCCTGCATTGCATAGGCAAAATTATCAGCATATCCACTTCCCTTGACTCCTCCTTTAAGTCTCTTAGCTCATAGAATCCTCTAGGATGTAATCCATAGACAATTTCAAAGGGACTCTTCCCTATTGATCTATTTACAGTTTCATTGTAGGCATATTCAGCTTGCCCAATCCACTAATCCCATTGTTGACCATACTCCTTGGTCAAGCATCTTAATAGATTTCCAAGACTTCTGTTTACAACTTCGGTCTAACCATCAGTTTGGGGATGGTATGCAGATCCAAAGGATAAATTAGTGCCCAATCTTTGCCAAAGTGTCTTCCAAAAATGGCTCATGAACTTAGTGTCTTGGTCTGATACAATGTTGATTGGTAATCCATGTATCCTTACTATCTCTTTGAAGAAGAGAGAAGCTATTTGACTGGCATCATTGGTAGTTTTACATGGCACAAAGTGAGCCATCTTGCTGAATCTGTCCACAACCACATAAACACTGTCCATGCCCTGTCTTGTCTTGGGTAATCCAACTACAAAATCCATACTCAAGCATTCCCATGGCCTAGTAGGGATAGGCAGTGGTTGGTATAGGCCTGCATTTGAAGAAGTACCTTTGGCCTTTTGACACACTATACAACTCTCCACATACCTCCTAACATCTAGGTCCATTCTTGGCCAATAGTAGAATCTTTGAACAAGTTCTTGAGTCTTGGTGATCCCAAAGTGACCACTCAGTGCACCATTATGCTTTTCTTGTATCAAATTCTCCCTAATGGAGCCTCTAGGAACACATAGTTGATTTCCTTTAAACAAAAGATCACTTTGCAAAGTGTATTCAACATATTTGCTATGAAAATGATTCTTGTATTCAGCACATAACTTATAAATGTCTGCAAAATCTTCATCATCTGCATATAGATCCTTGAAATGATCTATTCCCATGCTCTTCAACTGAATCTCTTGAATGGTGAGGACTCTTCTACTCAAGGCATCTGCCACCTTGTTGAGAACTCCTTTCTTGTGCTTGATATTGAAGGTGTAAGCTTGCAGGTACTCCACCCATTTCATATGTCTGTGACTCAACTTCTCTTGTGAATTTAGGAAACTAAGTGCTTGGTTGTCTGAATACACTATGAATTCCTTGGGAAGCAAGTAGTGCCTCCATTTCCTTAGAGCTTGGACCATTGCATACATCTCGAGGTCATAAGAAGAATACTTCTTCTTGGCTTCACTTAACTTCTCTGAATGAAAAGCCACCGGTCTGCCCTCTTGACTGAGAACAGCTCCAATAGCCACATTGCTTGCATCACACTCTATAGTGAATAGCTTCTCAAAGCTTGGTAACACCAAAACAGGTTGTGTAGCTATCTTTTCCTTTAACAACTCAAAACTTTTGTTAGCTTTCTCATTCCATACAAACTTAGTCTTCATTCCTCCTTTAATGGTGTCCAACATAGGAGCACAAATAGCACTAAATTGTCTTATGAACTTCCTATAGTATTGAGCAAGGCCATGAAAAATTCTTACCTCTGTTGCTGTCTTTGGAGTAGGCCAATTGAGGATGGCTTCCACTTTTCTGCTATCTATCTTCAAGTTGCCATGTGATAACACAAATCCAAGGTACACCAGCTCTATTTTGATGAATTCACACTTTTCCAAATTGATCATCAACTTCTCCTCCTACAGCTTTTTGAAAACCAACTCTATCTGTTTGAGGTGCTTTTCTCTTGTTTTGCTATAAATCAGTATATCATCAAGATACACTACTACAAATTTGCCAATGTAGTCTTTGAGGATTTCATTCATGAGTCTCATGAATGTGGAGGTGGCATTAGACAATCCAAATGGCATAACTAGCCACTCATAAAGACCCTCATTGGTTTTGAAGGCTGTTTTCCACTCATCTCCCTCATGTACTCTGATTTGGTGATAACCACTCTTTAAGTCTATATTGGTATAATACCTAGCTTCACCTAGACAATCCATGAGGTCTTCAATCCTAGGAATAGGGAACCTATACCTAATGGTTATCTTGTTTATTGCCCTGGAGTCAATACAAAGCCTCCATTCTCCTCCCTTTTTAGGTGCTAAGATAGTGGGTACTGCACATGGACTGATGCTCTTCCTAATGAGCCCTTGGTTTAGGAGTTCTTGTATTTGCCTAGCTATTTCCTCATTTTGTTGAGGATTCATCTTGTAAGCTGCTTTATTCGGTATGGTAGCCCCTGGTATCAAGTCTATCCTATGACTTATGGCTCTTTTAGGAGGTAATGCTGCTGGTTGTCCACTACTCACAATGCCTTCATAGGTCTGCAACATTTTCTATATCTCCTTAGGTAACTCTAGTTTTTCAACTGCTTTCTCATTGCTTACCTCTCTTGGCCTTAGCATCACTGCATAGCCAACTCCTTCTCCCTCTTCCAAGGCTTCTAAGAACTCTTTTTCACCAACCATGAGCAGTTTAGGACCTGTTGTTTGCACCTCTGTATCTTCTAACAAAGACTGAATTCTGAATGTTACCTTATCCTTCTTGAAAGTATAAGAGTTATTTGCTCCATCATGCATAGCTTGGCGATCAAATTTCCATGGTCTACCTAGGAGCAAGTGACATGCATCCATAGGTAACACATCACACAAGACTTTGTCTTTGTACCTTCCAATTGAGAACTCCACCCATGCTTGTTCATTCACCAATACATGTTGACCTTTATTGAGCCATGTGACCTTGTAAGGATTGGTGTGGGGTATCCTTGTCAACTTCAGCTTGCTGACTGTCTCCTCTGACACAATATTGTCAGTAGATCCTGAGTCAATGATGACTCTAAACACTTTCCCCATCATCTTGCATTTTATCCTAAACAGGGACCTCCTTTGGCTTGGTTCTTCTTTCACCGGTTCTTTGATCAAAGTTCTCCTCATCATGAGGTTCTCACCTTCCTCAGAATTCAATGGTACTTCAGAATGTTTCTCTACTGCAGTTGTCTCATCATGAACTAGATTAGTTCTCTTGTCACCTCCATGAGAAGAATTACCTTTCTCTGGACATCTATAGGCTAGGTGTCCCATTTGATTGCAGTGGTAGCACTTCATGTTGGTAAAGTAACTACCTCTTCCTTGTCCACCACTTCTTCCTCTAGAGCTAGAGCCTCTTCCTCTACCACCTCTACTAGAGCTTCCTTCTTGCTACTCAGAGTATTTGACTTCTACTTGGGCCCTTGGTTCTGAACTCCTTCCACCATAGCCACCTCTTTGTCCTCTGCTGTCTTTTCCTTTACCCCTACTTTTGGAGGTCTGCTCTTGCTTCTTTTTTCCTTTCTCCTCTATCTTTAAGGCCATTTGGTAACATTGGCGGATGGTTTTGAATTTCACTAGGCTCATGTCTTCTTGGATAGACCATTTAATCCCATTCAAATACCCTGCTAGCTTGATGCTTTCATCTTCAACCACTTTTGATCTAAGGCACAACTTTTGGAACTCCTCGGTGTATGTTTGAACATCCATATCTTTTTTTTTTAGGTTATGTCTCCTCCTATGTAACTGAACTTCATAGTCATCAGGTAGGTAGGTCTGCTTGATCTTGGTTACCATGCCTCTCCATGTAACTATAGGACCCTTTCCTTCTTTTTCTCTTTCAGCTTATACAAATTTCCACCATGTGAGAGTTGCACCTCTCAACCTTGACTTGGCCACCTTTACTTTTTGGGCCTCTGTTATACCATCACATTCAAAGTGATTCTCTATGCTTTCAATCCAGTCTACAACTAAATTAGGGTCTATTTGTCCACTGAATAGTGGCACTCCTTCCAAAGCTTTGAAACTTAAGGCCTACAATGCCTTCAAGAAGGGTTCTTCAGCAAGGACAAGGTCAGGTTTTGGAGCTTCCTCCTCCAAGTCCAGCTCCTTTTCCTTTGCTTCCTGCTCTTCCTTCTCTTTTATTTTATCCTTTACCTGGTATGTTGTTTCTTGGATTTCATCCAAGAGCTTCTCCATTCGAGACAACCTTTCTCTTAGCAGCCGGTTGTCCTCTTCTTGCTCTTCTACCTTCTTGGCTAACTCACCATTAGTCACCATGGTTCTTTCCTCCTCTGGTGTATTCTTTCCTACTGACTCAGTGGGTTGCAACATCAATCACAAGCCTAATCAAACAATTGCTCTGATACCAATATGGTGTAAGTGCTTCTTGGTTTGCTTGTACCAACTAATTAGGAAGACTTCTCTCTATTTTCATCCAAGAACCTGATAGCTTCTAGGTCCTGATTAGGCTTAGGTCATTAACTAAGCCTTGTTTCAACTCTACTATAAAATTCCCACTCCTTGTGCTTCACCTTGGAGGACTTAACACCGTTTGAATTTGTAAACTATCTCTAACACTTAGAAGGATCTAAGTGCCAACTTCACTCTCAACCTTGAACTGCTTGCAGGGGTGTTAGAGACACTAAAAACATGCATTTCACAACCATTTAGATCCATCTTTGAGGACCTTCAATCTGTTGTCTTACCAATTCCAAGATCTTGCTTTGAGGAGGCCTAATAGCTTGTAGCCCTTACCAGTCACCTTTTTGCTCTTCTTGCTCAACCTTTCCAAACAACCTAGCAAATAAACTTCACTTCTAGATACCCTTTTTGAGTCTTTAAATGTTTCATAGGGTTTCAGACCCTTGACTCCTCCGTACAGTGGATTCCTACAATCTAGGGTAAATAGGGCTAATAGGCCTAATTCCTAGGGTTTCAATGATCTCTTGCTAATCTCTCACACAAATGGATTGATTAAGCCTCAATCCTTCCTTCATTATTAGGTAAGGTTATGCCCCACCTAAAACTGTACTTGTTCTGTATAGTACCTCCTTCCCCTGCCTATGTTCTTCAATTTTTCACCTTCAAATCTCTAACCAGGCAACTTTAGCTTGCCTAGGGTTTGTTAATACATCCTACTACTTGACTCTTCAAGACTCCTACCACTAAATATGTACAAAGCAATGACTCCCCTAGCAAATCCATCCATTCTTAGGAAATTCCCATGGCTAGATTTCATGGGGGAGCCATGAAAAGACAAACTGATCAAAATTGAACCAGAAAAACCTCAAGACTATAACCTATGAATTCAAAACACTAATTTAGCACAAAAAAACTAGACTACTAAATGAAAAAGACTTGAAACTTCACTATGAACATGAATACAATGCCAAATCAGTATATACAAAGCATTTTATATCACTGTTTCTCAAGATACTCAGGAAAAACACAGAAATTCTAGAATTATCTCTATTCCCATTAACCAAAAACTTGATTACAACAATACCCCACCATGCATTCAAGCCACACCTTACATAGATGCCATTTTCCAAGTTTTAAGGGATATTGGTCAATCCCACACTCCTAGCTTTTAGGGGATCCGAGATAACTAAGTTGCATGCAACTTGACAAATGTTGTCATGCAACTTTACAACAACTTTTTGCAACTTCCCATCATTCTGTCCTCTTCCTAACTTCTACGACCTCTAACTCCTTGATTTTGAGCCATCAACTCCCTTAACTGCCTCTTGGCATCTTTCAAACAGTAAGGATGTGTTTAGAACACATTTAAGGCTCTATTCCAAACTTAAGCTATTTAAGGCTAATTAAAACAGGAATTTACAACAATGATTAAACTATGGTGACCTTAGTCCTAGTGACTAACTTACCCATTCCACACACAAGCAAGACCTTCTAAGGTCCAAAATAAACACACCATTACCCTGACTTGGCTAAGGTCAGGTACAAGCCAAAATTGATCATTAACAAAATGGAGCTTAGCCTAGGTGCTCCTGCACCAAGTGCCTCACATACAAAACCCAAAAAACATAGAAATCTCCCAGTAACATACCAACTCAAAACCTTCACCACGAAAACACCAAACCTAAATGAATCAATATTGGTTTCAATCGTAACCCAGATGGGGTAATTCACCAAAAACACAACACATTAACTATTTTCTAGCCATTCACACAAGACCCTTATTGTCTTGAGTATTATTTTATAGTTTACATGTACACATTGCTATCCTTCTTAGATAGAATTTACAAAAAAAAGTCAAATATTTTAGGGAAAACCCACAAAACACAACAGATCTCAATTTCAACATTAACCAAAAACACAATAGATTAACTATTTTCCAACCATTCACACATAACCGAACCCATAAATGGATCAATATAAACAACAGTGACTGACATGCCAAAACCCACAAAACTATACAGTCTTTCCAACAACAATTGATATAATGAAACAATATTTTTTTCAAGAATAACCCATATGCAATGCACCTCTACGTGCTTCCTTCAATAACACCCCTTCCCACTTACTTCCTCTCTCCTCCATTCTTTCTCGACAACCTGCCAAACAAGACCACAAAATTATCACAACCCTCACCATTTGCAACAATCGATGCATGCAACAAAATAGAAGATAACCTTCAACCACCTTCACAGAAATTGCACAACCATTCAATGCACTTGTACCTTCACAAAAAATTTCCCTCCACACTCACTACTACCCTCAACAATAACAAAAACCCTCACAATGACACTAAAGAATATGTTATCAATAATTGGACAAACATTCATTTTATTTTCCAAGGACTTTAAAATAGATGGTGCTTGCACCATCACCACTACACAAAAACCATACAACAATCAATGCTAATGACATTTCACTGGCCTCCTCTACACTTTGGTCATTTCACCAGACTCCTCTATCCTTGTGCCAAATGTTCGCCACCTTTTACACAACAATGTAGACCCACGTCCGACACCTTAAATCGGCAGGGCTGATGAAAAAACTAACCACACTATAACCCATCCGCCAAGTTTTCCTTGACGCTAGAGAAGCCAAAAAATGACGAGGCTGGAGAAAATTCTGGGCAAAGTTGACACAAATAGCCTATCGTCTAATAAAGATGGATTCATTTTTTTTAATTTTTATTCATTTTTATATATATTTACATATATATTCTTTATTTTATTTATAAATTCACATATTTTTATATATTTATTTAGATTATATAATCATTACATTTATCAATATACCTATCTTAATATGTCTATTATCCGACGTGATTTGATCTAATTTTCAATTGAAGCAACTTCTATGTGTAGATACCTAAATTTGTCAAAAATTGACCACACTTTAACCCACCTTGCCCTAGCCAGCTAATTAAATAATTTTTCATTATTTTTTTAATTAAATTATCCCATCACCTTTAACCTCCACCTTAAGTAAATTTATTTACATTTATTTAGTTAAGTCAATCTTATTCGCAAAATCTTCCAACTAAATCAATAAACTAGTGCATAATTAATTGATTGATTTAGACTAAATAATCCATAATTTTGTGCACATGTGACAAGATTCCCATTCTAAATAAATCTTAATTTTACCTTCTCATATCTCTTGAAAAATGCATAAAGTCAAATATTGCCTTTTCTAGAAATCAAAGCTTGCCTCTAAAGATACATTTTCTAACTAATCCTATCAAATCTTATCTAGTCCCACCAAATATTTTCCAATCTACATCATTATTCACTTAGCGACATTTCCAATCTATTCATCATTGACACTCATTCGATCTCCTTTTCTTGAGAGCTCTCATCAATTGTGAGCCTTCCATTTTTTTAACCTAGCCCAAGTTACACCTCATGAAACAATTTTCTCATGACTACAACTTTTATCCAAACCATAATCCTCAATCAATCCTAACCATCTGTCAACCAATCCATCTAGGCCCTTGATTTACCTCTCGAAAATTCTATAAATAAATTAGAGGCCTCTCAACCCATTTGAGAATCCATTTTTTTTATCATATTCCATATAATCTAGTGGATCTTCTATCATCATATCCTTATGCTACTTCATTTTCTATATAATCAATTTTCATCATATCCTTATGATATCCATTTGGTCTCTTATCATCTTAATCATACTATCATGCTATTAGTTTTAAAAGAAAGCACATATCCACACATAAAAGGAGGAAATCAAGAGAGTCTTGGGAGAAAATCTTCTAGCTCAATTGAAGGAGAAATGAATAAATAAGGTAAAAGGTTCCATATTTCTTTGAATATTTATGTTATTACATTTTTTAATTTTTCTTATCTTCATTTTGACATGTCTGGTGGAATTTCTATTCCAAAAATATAACATTTTCATGAGTTTTTCTAATTTTTTTGTTATAGGTTATGGATTTGCGCTTCTAACCATGTTTTAGTGCTCATGTTCTAGAATGACATGTTTAATTTGCACTTCTACTCTTGCATATTTTAACACTTCCATTTTTAAGATATGTGATTTCCCTCTTCAAATCAATGCTCTTGTTTTATCATTGTGATTTCATTCTATCACCATGCTTTTGTTCTATCATTGCACTTTTTTATATCATGTCATAATTATGCCATATTGAAATTCTTATATTCTATCTCCACACTTTTGTTCTATCATCACACTGCTTCCTTTAATCTTATCTCATCTAATTTTTCCTCTATTTCTATAGAATTTTAGCTGTCTCTTTGCTTGTTATGTTGTATTTTATCTCTTTAGTTATCATTATTTATGTTTAAACTTTTATTCTATAATAAATCTAACTTTTAATTAGGTAAAAACACAAACTTGTGTAACACTTTTGACAAATAAAATAGTTACTATTGAAATACTTTCAGGAAAAATATATTTGACCAAATAGGTTTAAGTCGAAAATAGGTGACTCCCATGTAAGTTTGTGTGAAATATCACATTCGATTGAGTATGTTTTGGAAAAAACCTATTTGGTTGAATATGTTTCTCTTGAAACATATTCAATCAAATATGTTTTGGGTGAAACATACACATAAGTTTTTTTTTAAAAGGTAGAAGCATATTTCTTAGAGCCCACTCACATAGAAGCCTTTGGATTAAACCCTAACACTCCACCAACCTTCAAACACTTACAGTAGGTATGATTCATTTATTTCATCTTACCATATGCAACAAAGGGTGATCCCACAATATTGGTTTACAATTTTTGGCCAAATTGGACATTGAAATGATTTTTTTTAACTAAATCTTCACTTTTAGGCACCCATAGATACTAAACCATGAGGATTTTGAAGATGATCCGGACTAGTGATTTGTGAAATTTTATCTATAAATTCTACATATGTATTTTTTTAATTTTTTTAATTAGATTGCATTTCCTTTTCCATCTCCTTCGAAAATTAGTTTTTATTGGTAAACACCATTTTTAATGAGTGATGCTCATTGTAAACAACACAAATTTTTCTATGAAGGATAAAATTATAATTTTTTCAAATTTAGATTTGTAACTACAATATATAACCAGTTCATTTGGTTTCATAGTGTTTTATTGAAAAAAATTCCTTAATCAAGTTTTGAAGTCAAACCAATTACAATTTAGACATAGGTGAACTGTATACAACATAACTTTAAATTGTATGTATCAATTTTAATTTTTTTACTAGATCAAGGACATCAATACCTAGCCCAGACATATTTTTTAGAATTTTATTTTGATAATCTACTATTTTTCCACATGTGCAAATAAGAGAGCTTGATTTTTGGTTAAAACCTATGCTTAATCAAGCTAAAAAAAACATAATAAAACAAAAACATATTAAAATTATATTTGATGGATAGCCCTTTCCAAGGACTACCATCATCTAGTTGGGTCTATGAAGTCTCCTCTATTTTCATACTCAACCCGAGCTTTGAAAGAAAAAAAATTGCAGAGATTTGGTAGAAGAGGAGGGGAAGGGGGAAAATGGGGGTTCATATGGACCCTGGTTCAAGTAAACCCCCCTTAGGGGTTATCTTGGAGGGAGGTTCATATGGACCCTGGTTTAAATGAAGCCCCCCTCCCCCACCCCATTTTTGAATTTCTCATTGTCTTCATTTTATTAAAATTCCAAAAAGTAGGTCCCATTATTAAATAGGGTTCACTCAAACTAGGGTCCATACGAACACCCCAATTCGTGCGAACCCCTAAAAACAAAAAAAAATCATGTAGTTTTCCTTCGTCAATATAATTGTAAATCGGTATTGTGAGATCACCCCAAAGAAATATTGAAACCAAGAAACGTTATGATTTCCAAGCATACTCATCTCTTCCATGCATTGCAATAATCATATTCCATGAGATTTTATCAATTTTTTTCATTTGAATGTAAACAAATGGGAAATAATAAATTCATGGGCACATCAAGACATGATTTAAAATTCTCATATTCCTTTCAATTGTGATAGTAAATTCACATCCATGTGTCCTTGAGTGAGAAAGGATTGAATGGAAATGGTTTAGAGAGATCTAAGGGAGAAATTTTCAACTCAAGTAGAACTAGCAAAGTAGCACAAAAAATTAAGGTATGAAAAGAGCCAAATGAGAGAATTACCTCTTGCAACCAATTGAATTGATCCACCTAAATGATGTATACAAATGAGAGATTAAATATTTGGACCTTCTCTTCAAATCCATTCAACTAAACCTTGACACTCTTGATAATGAAACAAAAAATATGTTTCTTTCCATATTTTCACTATTCTCCATTGACACTTTTTGCAAGATTGCATGAATTAGTGGCATCGTCAAACGCTTTTGAGTTAACCAAAATTAAAAGAGATTAATTTGGAGGGATTCCATATCCACTTAAATAGGTCTAGAAAAAATATTCATAAGTGCAATGAGCTCTAATAAATGTTAGATTTGTGAAAAGAACGAGCCTTGGGATGAAACAATGAACAAAGAGACCTTCCACACAAGAGATCTATTAATAAAGAATTTATATATTCCTCAACAAGAAAAATCTGCAAAATGCAAGAGACTATCAAATGGTATTAAAGCTCAAGAGATAATACAATGAGGGTTGAATGCTATATAGGAGAAACCCTAAATGGTAAAGGGATTAGATCATGATAAATGTCAATATCTCATGCAGTGAGACAAAATGATCAAATAATAGCTCACTTCAGTTAACATATAAAAGCACTTAGTTAACATAATAAAGAACTCCTAAGTTTAGCTTAAGTGCATGAGAATAAATTAAACTAATAATTAATTAAGGATTAATTACTTATTAGTTGAAACAATGAAAAATAGGTTGGGTTAGGTGGGAATGATGAAGGAATTTGTGGGGGTTCACCAAATATGGACCTATTTTCCTTTATTCCATTAGGAAATGAGATCCACACAAAGAATTGACTTACAACCCTTAGGTGAGTCAAATCATTAAGGGAAACTACTAATTTTCTTATGATTAAGGATGGAGGTATTAGCCTAAACAACACTTTTGGGAGAAAAAATAAAAAATAGAAAATCTTCTCAATTATGCTCATTCAAACTTGAAGCATCAATTTAAAGCTCAATACAAACAAAAATAGAAAATTTTCTATAGATCTGAGAAGGGTTAAACACTGTGCACCAGTCACCAAAAGGTTGTTTTGGGAGGCAAACTAGGACTAATTCACCTATAGGAAAATGGGTCTTTGTGCAGAGGTTTCAACTAGCTTTCGGGAACCTTTGATAATAGCATGTAGCTTCTACTTGATCTAGCTTTTAGTGTCAAAAAGTGGGAAATTAGATCTATAAGTGAGATTCCATTATTTGACAATTTTTTTATAACTTTTTCAATTTTTCTCTTCAAGATATCTTCAATCTTTCTTCAACCTAAGATCCACAACACAAACATAAGAGGGAAAAAATGTTTTCTTTTGGTGACTGGGGGTTTTCCTTGGTCAAACGTCCTCATTTGGGTTATTAAACCTTGAATTGAAATAATGAAATGTGAAAGGAATGATAAATGAACAATGCTATGTTACAACTCACCAAACCCTTGAATAAACCTTTGGAATGCTGAAATGTTGATGTTGATCTTACATGAAATAAATTCAATGCATGTGGATCTTGATGTTAGAAATATGACTTGAATGCTGCTTGGATCTTTGAAACCTACATCACAATGTTAGCTCTAAAACATGCATGATTGCAAAATAATTTGATATGATTCTTGAGATCTTGATTGCTGTAATAAATCACTGATAAATTTTCTCTTGAATTCCCTAACAATAGTATTAGCTCTTATGAAACTTGCACTTGAAATCTAGGATTTGAATGATAAAATAACCTTGTATTTATAGATATGTATCCTTAATTTCTCAAAAATTAAACATTACAAGACAACATCAAAATTTGAATTGAGGGACACTAAAATACCACCAAAAAAAATTTAAATTTAGGTTAAAAGGCCTAGGGAGGACCCATTCACCCATGGGTGAATGGTGTTGGATCTCAGTTGTGTTTATGGTTTGTCCTTGATGACAAAATCTCTTTCAGTTGGTTTCCTTGTCAGGATGGTTCTTTTTGCATACCACAGGCGTATTTCACATGATTACAAGCCATTTGATTACATTCCTTGAACTCGCATTTTTAAAGGCATTACAGTTACCTTGGTTTTGACATCTCATTTGTCTAATGTTTTTGGTTGTTTCTCATTCGGTCTTAAACTTATTAGTGTGAGAATGGCAGGGTCTCCCCGATCCATTTTGAAATGTTTGTGTTTCCTTTCAGCAAGACATTTCTGATGTCATAAGGATTTTATTTTACATACAGGCAGCTTTCAGCATGACATTAATCGTGGTCTTAGCGACAGAAGAAAAGTCTATCGACATGAGGTTTGTTCACCACTGAGAGGTCTTACCGAATGAGTCGGGTCTCACTGACTTGTACATGAGGAGGTGCATCGACATAAGAAATCCCTATCGGCATGTAGTTTCATCGAGTGCTTTGTGTCTTGGCGACCGACACAAGAAAGAACATTTTGGCAAGTGTTACATCGTTGGTATGTGGTCACATCAAAATTGGTATGTCACACCGACCACCATTGAAAAATTGTATATCGGCATGAGTTTAAGGCTTCGGTGTAGTGTCTTAGAGAAATTGTTATGTCTCACCGACCATATGCATGTGGACGTCTTTCGGTGAGACATTCACGTGGTTTCGGCAATCGAGGATGAACATATCGGTAGGACTGTTGTATTCGAAATGTGGTCTCACCGAAGACATATTGTCTCCCCGACCGTGCACCGAAAGGTCTTATCGGCAAAGGCTTTGCTTCGGTGTAATGTCATAGCGAACCCGTCAAGTTTTGGTGACTAAGTCTTGAGGGGCTTTTGGCCAAATGTTGGTATTGTCTCAGCGACTCAGAGTGGATAAAGTTTTTCTTTATGACATAGTGTGCTCTCCGAGAGGTCTCCCCGACATTGATATGTCTTGGCAATATGAAAAACAAAAGGAACATTTTGGTATGAATCATGTGCTCAAAGAAAGGTCTTGGTGAGTTTGAATTCTTATACCGACCGACAACATAAAGGCATACATCTCGATAAGAACTAGGGTTTTCGGCGTGAGGTCTTAGCGAGTGACCCCCAGTCTCACCGATGGAACACAAAAGGTCTTTGTTGGCATAGGAACAGTCTTGTCTCAGCGGCACAGAAGTTGGTTGGTGACTTTCGGTATGACTCAAGCAATCTACAAGATGTCTCCTAGATGGTTTGAAGTTACAACGACATACAGGATGGATGGACTCATCGGCAAGAAAAACCATGTGTCATGGCAACCAATGTGTATCAAGTGGGCTTTCGGTAAAACACAGTGTGGTCTACAAGATGTCTTTCCGATATCAAAAGGCTATAGCGATAGTGAATGAAACAAAAGGGCATGTCTCGGTGAGAAAGACTCTTGTGTCTTAGCGACTGTAACAAATATAACAGAAATGTGATCTCGGGGAAACATAAAAGATCTTCGATATGGTTTCTCCCTGATGGCAGAAGGTCATGGCGATGCACAGGGACAAAGGAATGATAAACATTATAATTGCCTTCGGCATACTTGTCTGGATGTCTCAGCAAATGGTTAATGAAGACTCAAAACAATGTGGTCGACATCATGGATTGGCATCGAATCTCAAAACCGTTACATGGCAGAATATTCATTGAGTTTCCTTTTTGAGCAGTTGCATTTTTGAAATGATGGATGATTTACACTTCTCTAGATAAGCGTTACTATTGATTTTTACCATCATCTATAGTCTATCATTATTCAGCCTCATATTCAAAAATCAGCAAGAGAATTTTAGAATCTGGTGAAAAATGCTTTTTGAAGATTTCTTCATAACTGACATACTTGAAATGTATTTATAAACCTGTGTTGAAAACAGTGAGAGTTGGTGATTGTAATTCTCTAGTTTTAATCCTTAGGGTATTATGTAGACGAGAAAACAGAGAAATATGTGCTTAACTAAAAACAGAGAGATCCTCTGATATTATGAGTGTAATTCTGAAATCTGAGTAAGGGGTTGGTGCTCCTTGAGATTGGTGTCTCTAAATGAGGGGTTGGTGCTCCTTGAGTTGGTGCTCATAAATTAGCCTATAAGGCATTGTTAATAGTGGTTTTGAAGATTAAGCCAGTAAGGCAGTTTAGGAGTGGTTTTTATGCCCCAGGAGGGTTTTCCACTCAGCAAAATCTTTTGTCTCTTTGTTCTTCTGTGTGCTCTCTGCTTTACAGTGTTGTTGTTTCTATTCACTTATTATTACTTTTTTCAATTCTATTTATGAATGATTACATTCAACTGATGAATGCTTTAATCAGAGTAATATTTAGATAAAATCTGAGCTATGTTTTTGAATCTTTGAAAATTGGTCAAATCTGTTATAACATTGATTCACCCCCCCCTCTCAGTGTCATTTTAACTCCAACAATTGGTATTAGAGCGTAGGGTCCTCTGATAGGTTTTAATCACCTTGGATTGATCTTGGTCTTGGAGTTTGTTTTAATGGCACATTTTCAAGACGGTGCCTCTGTAACCAGAGCTCTGTTATTTGATGGAACAAATTATGTGTTTTGGAGAATAAGAATGGAAGCTTTTCTTGTTTCTTTTGATGTTGATGTTTGGAGCATTGTTTTAGAATATTACAATGTACCAACCACTATTCCCACTAATGCTGCTGAAAAGAAGTATGAAACAAATGCCAGATCTAAGCATGCCATCTTGTGTGGGTTAACTAAAGATGTGTTCATTAAAGTCATGCATTGCAAATCTGCTCATGGAATATGGGAAAAACTTGAAACTATATATCAAGGGAATGAGAAAGTCAAACTGTCAAAAATCATTACACTTAAACATTAGTTTGAGGAGTTGCAAATGAAGGATGATGAAAAAGTGGCTGAATATTTCCTAAGAGTTGATGAAGTTGTCAATTCAATGAAAGGTCTAGGTCAAGAGGTCAATCAATTTGATATGGTGACAAAGGTTGTTAGAACCTTACCATCCAAATTTGAATCTAAGGTTTCAACCCTAGAAGAAAAGAAACAATTTGATAAACTTACCTTAGACAACCTGCAAGGAATAATTACTGCCTATGAAATGAGAACTAGCAAAAATAATTCAATAGGAAAAGAAACTACCTTTAACACTAAAAAGAAAGAAAAAGTCGAAGTCAGTGAATCAGAGTTGTCTGATTCTAATGAATCCCATTTTGTTAGAAGATTTAAAAAGGGATTAGGAAAATATAAGGGAAAACTTCCCTTTAAATGTTTTAACTGTGGCAAAATAGGTCACTTTGCTGCAAAGTGTCCCTATGATGATCAAATCAGTGACAATGAGAAATCTGAAAAATAGCCTAAGAAGAAGGCCTTTAAACCTAAACGAAATTTCAACTTCATAAAGAAGAAGAGTTTATTTAGCAAAGATGAAACTGATTTTGAGTCTGAAGATTCATCAGCAGAAGAAGATGAAAACTTGTTCATGGCTGAGATTACTCAGCAAGAAGATTCAAACACCATTGACATTGAAGAAGGTGAGGTAGATCTTGAAAGTGAGCTGAAATGTGCTTTAAAAGAGGTCAGAAAACTTTAAAAAAAAGTTCTTGCTTAAGAACATAAACCAAATCAAGAAATGGTCTCTCTGAAAACTCAGCTTGAAGAAGCTAAAAGAGTTGAAGACTATCTTCAAGAGACTGTAAGCTGCAAAGATCAAGAAATTCAAAATTTGGAACAAGAAGTAGTCTGTCTTAGGAAGGAAATTGAAAAATATGAAAGCACTCTAAAACTGAACGAGATGCTTAGCAAGCAGAAGATGTACAAAGATAAAACTGGTGTTGGTTTTGAAAAGGGTGAATTCTCAATTGACCATGCAAAACAAAACCCCTCTTCTGAAGTCAAAGGTTCAGGTTCAAATCACTCAGAATTTGGTAAGGATCATGTTTAGTCTTTAAGAGGTAATAGATCTTCATACAGAGTAAATCCTTTTTTCTATGGTTATTGTTTTTTCTGCAACAAATTTGGTCATAAGGTGAGCACTTGTAGGCTTATGAATTCTAGAATGCCCAGGTTTGGTCTTAAGCAACACCATGGTTTTGTTAGACAGATCAGATGTTTTAAATGCAATACTTTGGGACATTCTATCAAACATTGCAGAGCTGATCTGCAATCGAAACAGTAGAAAACTAAAAAGGTTTGGAAACCTAAGACTGTTAACAACATTGAACAAACTATGTTGGTTCAAACTGCTTTTCATTCCAAGAAAAAGGACTTATGGGTCCTGGACAGTGGATGTTCTAACCATATGACTGGCGACAAGGATAAGTTTATAAATCTTGAAGATTATGTAGGTGGATATGTTAAGTTTGGTGATAACTCTGGTATTCAAATTAAAGGTAGAGGTTCACTTCTTCTGAATGAAGACACTCCTATCTATAATGTGTACTATGTGGAAGGTCTCAAGCACAATCTTCTAAGTGTTAGTCAAATCTGTGATAGTGGTTACCATGTTCTTTTCACTTCACAGGGATGTGAGATTAAGAACAAGCTTGGAAAGGTTGTTGCAGCTAGAAGGAGGACAAAAGGAAATGTGTACAATCTTCTTGACACATCAAGCAATGACAATAATCAAGGTATGTGTCTAATGGGCCAAATTGAAGAGAACTGGTTATGGCATAAAATATTAGGACACATAAACTTTGAAAATCTGGTTAGAATCAGTAAAAATTAGAATTTTAGAGGTCTACCAGTTTTTAGCAATCTAGAAAACTCTGTGTGCAAAGAATGTTTAAGTGGTAAACAAACTAAAATCAGCTTCAAAACCATTATAGCTTGTGCATACTGATTTATGTGGACCAACTAGAACAAGGTCTATTAATGGTGAAAGGTACTTTATGCTATTTGTGGATGATTATACTAGAATGGTTTGGGTCACATTTCTTAAGCACAAATCAGAAGCATTTGAAAGGTTTAAAATCTTCCGTAAAATGGTAGAAAAGGAATATGATCTGAAACTTAAATGTCTACGATCTGACAAAGGAGGTGAGTTCACTTCTCAAGAGTTTATTGATTACTGTGAACTGCGCGGCATTAAAAGACAGTATGATGCAACAAAAACACCTCAACAAAATGGGGTAGTTGAATGTAAGAATAGAACTGTAAAAGAAATGGCTAGAACCATGATAGATGAAGCTAAGTTGACTGATATGTATTGGAAAGAAGCTGTTCATACAGCTATATACATTTTGAATAGAGTGCAGCTTAGGGTGAAATCTGAACACACTCCTTATGAACTTTGGTATGGAAAAATTGCTTCTGTCAAACACTTTAATTTTTTTGGAAGTAAGTGTTTTATCAAGAAAGATGATGATAACCTTGGAAGCTTTCAATCAAAGAGTGATGAGAGTATCTTTTTGGGATACTCAACTCACAACAAAGCTTATAAATGCCTTAACAAAAGGCTTAATAAGATTGTTGAAGTTGTTAATGTAAAATTTGATGAAAGACCACATTTGTATGTTGAATCTTTGTAGGATAATGAGGAAGAAGAACTTGAACTAGAAATAATTTCAGAAAGAGTTGAAATAGCAAAGCCTAATACAGATCCAGCAAGCCCTAAAAATGAAACAGCAAGTCCTGAAAAGGTTGCATCAAAAGCTTTAGCTAAATATCACCCCAAAGATCAGATTATTGGGGATAAAAATGCAGGAGTTCAAACTAGAAGAAAGGCTGCAGAATCTGATGAAAAGGCACAAATTGCTTTTTGTTTAGTTACTTAGTTTGAGCCTAAAATTTTTAATGAAGTCTGCTTACAGTTTGCTGGCTCACAAGATCAAGTGGCTGATATTTTTACTAAGCCCTTAGCTACAGAGTTATTTGAAAGGTTGAGACTTTGATTGGGAGTTATCTCTCACTCTTTTCTTCTCTGATTTTACAAGCATTGGCTTAGGGGGATCATGTTATATATTTTGATTCACTTAAAGCTCTCCTACAATCTTGGTTGTTGCACTGGTACTCATTTTTTTGCAGTTGTTTCTCATGATATTTTGGTTGGCTTCTCAGTTGTGCTATGGCAATGCACATTTTCTTCTATTCTTTTCCTTGAGGCAAAAAGGGGGAGAGTCATTTGCGTTTTTCCATCAAGGACAAAGGGGGAGTTTGTTGGATCTCAGTTGTGTTTATGGTTTGTCCTTGATGACAAAATCTCTTTCAGTTGGTTTCCATGTCAGGATGGTTCTTTTTGCATACCACAGGTGTATTTCACATGATTACAAGCCATTTGATTACATTCCTTGAACTCACATTTTTAAAGGAATTACAGTTACCTTGGTTCTGACATCTCATTTGTCTAATGTTTTTGGTTGTTTCTCATTCGGGCTTACACTTATCAGTGTGAGAATGGCAGGGTCTCCCCGATCCATTTTGAAATGTCTGTGTTGCCTTTCGGCAAGACATTTCTGATATCATAATGATTTGATTTTACATACAGACAGCTTTCGGCGTGACATTGATCGTGGTCTTAGTGACAGAAGAAAAGTCTATCAGCATGAGGTTTGTTCACCGCTGAGAGGTCTTACCGAATGAGTCGGGTCTCACTGACTTATACATGAGGAGGTGCATCGGCGTAAGAAATCCCTATCGGCATGTAGTTTCATCGAGCGCTTTGTGTCTTGGTGACCGACATAAGAAAGAACATTTCAGCAAGTGTTACACTGTCGGTATGTGTTCATAGCAAAATTGGTATGTGACACCGACCGCCATTGAAAAATTGTATATCAGCATGAGTTTAAGGCTTCGGTGTAGTGTCTCAGCGAAATTGTTATGTCTCACCGACCATATGCATGTGGACATCTTTCGGCAAGACATTCACGTGGTGTCAGTGACCGAGGATGAACATATCGGCAGGAGTGTTGTATTCAGAATGTGGTCTCACCGAAGACATTGTCTCACCGACCATGCACCGAAAGGGCTTATCGGCAAAGGTTTTGCTTCAGTGTAATGTCATAGGGAACCCGTCAAGTCTTGGCGACTAAGTCTTGAGGGGCTTTTGATGAAAGGTTGGTATTGTCTCAGCAACTCATAGTGGATAAAGTTTTTCGGTATGACATAGTGTGCTCTTCGAGAGGTCTCCCTGACATTGATATGTCTTAGCGATATGAAAAACAAAAGGAACATTTTGGTATGAATCATGTGCTCAAAGAAAGGTCTTGGTGAGTTTGAATTCTTATATCGACCGACAACATAAAGGCATACATCTAAGTAAGAACTAGGGTTTTCGGCATGAGGTCTCAGCGAGTGACCCCCAGTCTCACCGATGGAACACAAAAGGTCTTTGTTGGCATAGGAATAGTCTTGTCTCAGCGGCACAGAAGATGGTTGGTGACTTTTGGTATGACTCAAGCAATCTACAAGATGTCTCCCAGATGGTTTGAAGTTACAATGACATATAGGATGGATGGACTCGTCGGCAAGAAAAACCATGTGTCATGGCAACCAATGTGTATCAAGTGGGCTTTTGGTAAAACACAGTGTGGTCTACAAGATGTCTTTCTGATATCAAAAGGCTATAGCGATAGTGAATGAAACAAAAGGGCATGTCTCAGTGAGAAAGACTCTTGTGTCTTAGCGACTGTAACAAATATAACAGAAATGTGATCTCAGGGAAACATAAAAGATCTTCGATATGGTTTCTCCCCGATGGTAGAAGGTCATGGCGATGCACAGGGACAAAGGAATGATCAACAATATAATTGCCTTCGGCATACTTGTCTGGATGTCTCAACGAATGGTTAACAAAGACTCAAAACACTGTGGTCGACATCATGTATTGGCATCGAATCTCAGAACCATTACATGGCAGAATATTCATTGAGTTTCTTTTTTGAGCAGTTGCATTTTTTAAATAATGGATGATTTGCAGTTCTCTGAATAAGCATTACTATTAATTTTTACCATCATCTACAGTCTGTCATTATTCAACCTCATATTCAAAAATCAGCAAGAGAATTTTAGAATATGGTGAAAAACGCTTTTTGAAGATTTCTTCGTAAGTGACATACTTAAAATGTATTTATAAACCTGTGTTGAAAACAGTGAGAGTTGGTGATTGTAATTCTTTGGTTGTAATCCTTAGGGTATTCTGTAGATGAGAAAACAGAGAGATCCTCTGATATTATGAGTGTAATTCTGAAATCTGAGTAAGGGGTTGGTGCTCCTTGAGATTGGTGTCTCTAAATGAGGGGTTGGTGCTCCTTGAGTTGGTGCTCAGAAATTATCCTATAAGGCATTGTTAATAGTGGTTTTGAAGATTAAGCCAGTAAGGCAGTTTAGGAGTGGTTTTTATACCCAGGAGGGTTTTCCACTTGGCAAAAGCTTTTGTCTCTTTGTTCTTCTGTGTGCTCTCTCTTTACAGTGTTGTTGTTTCTATTCACTGATTATTACTTTTCTCAATTCTGTTTATGAATGATTACATTCAACTGACGAATGCTTTGATCAGAGTAATATTGAGATCAAATCTGAGCTATGTTTTTGAATCTTTGAAAATTGGTCAAATCTGTTATAACACTAATTCACCCCCCCTCTTAGTGTCATTTTAACTCCAACAAATGGGTCCCACACACCTATTCTTGGAACATACATTGCTCAAGGTAAAGTCTTATGTGTTGGAATTAATTATTGTTGGGTTTCTCGTTCAAAAAATGTAATTTATTAGTACTATGGATGTAAAATAGGGCTTATGAAGGCATTTAAGTCCAATTTAATTGAAGGTCTCAAGAAAAGTGTGAAAATGTAAAGGAGTACATTTTCCTACACTACATTTAGCCCCCACTTTAGTGAGAAGATGACCTTGCATCAAACTAACACTAAATTAGACAATCAAGAGAGGTCTAATTATAAAATTTATGGAAAGATAAGATGATAAAGGTCAAGGATGATGATAAAGCCCCCAATATCTACTATCTCATGAAAAAACAACAAGGGCACGAAGAGATGCATACCTTTGTTAAATATGCAATAGTAATGTCAAGATACTCAATCATATAGCGTCAAAGATTAAAAGAAAGAAAAAAGAAAAAAAGAAAAAAAGGGGTGGATCAAGCCTTGGATGTTTGTCCAACTCACTTTGGATCAAGCCGTAGATGTTTTTCCAAAAAAAATTATAGGTTGTACACTATGCAAATAGCAATGTGCTCACATGGGCTAGTGAAATCCGCTAGCCACTAGGTGAGCCCCCAGAGAGTGGCCAATGAGAGAGTCTTATTAGGCTCCCATTGAACTAACCATACCAAAGTTATACCTCTTGATAACTATGATAAGGCACCACACAATATGAACTTTGAGCTTCATAAGGCTTAGCAAGTTTCATTATGCTAAGCACTCATGAACAAACATGGCCCTACTAGGAAGTAGGGTGTGTTATGCTTGGTGGCCATGAAAAAGGGTTGAGAATTTGAGCTTTACAAGGCTACCAAACTACATTATGCTAAGCACTCTTGAAAAAACATGGCCCTACTAGCAAGCAAGCTATGTTATGCTTGGTGGCCATGCAATAAGATATTCAAAGGGGTTCTTCTTAGTTCATGAAAGGTCTCCTCTTAGGGAACATCATACCTAATGTCTCCAAGAGAGGAAAAGTCGAGAATAAAAGAGTCACAACTTAGGGAATGCAATATGTAGCCTTACCACTAAGAGGAATTCCATATGCTTAGAAAGGTCACAATCTTGGAGGAAATCAAACCCAATGACACCACCAAGAAGAATACATATCGCATGAAGTAAGAAGACCACACTAAGAAGCATAAGTCATAGTCAAAATAATAATGCCAATTGATGCCCCCACTTTAAAGAAATTGCTAAACACCATGATATGAGCAATTACTTTAAATTAGCAAATGATAATTGCTAAACAATAAACAAGACATGAGATTGTATTTGGAAAGCCTTATGTCAAGCATATGTTTCCAAATGCAACTATGTCATGGACAAGGGGTTTCCCCCAAATGAAATCCTAAACACATAAGGAATCCACATATCTGGAGTCAGCGTATTTCTTTGCAACAATGGTATTATAGAGCTCAGAAATGTCATCATTCCCCAAATACTAATAGAACTGGAAGAATGGCACATAAAGAGTGAAAACAAAGAAAAGGATTTTGGGTCAACATGGACAAGACTTAAATGTCTCAATGCCTTGCATCATCCCCAAAGGGAAAACACAAGACAAGAGAAAAGATAAAGGTTTATGATATAGAAGAATATAGTTACAAATAGAGGAATGAATATAAAGACATGTCAAACAAAACAATACGGGGGATCACATTGTGCACATGAAATCACGCAAAAAAAAGAAAGAAGACAAAGAAAAAGACTAGTAATGCACATGTGAGTCAACCTAGAGTAGGTCGTCTACATCCCAATCTTACTCATCATATATATAGAAGATGGATAACTAGCCAAAGGGACAATAACAAGTGTTGTACGAGGAACATCACCAAGTTCAACATGTGGTGAGTTAATCATTTTAGGAGGATCATCACGATTGTTATCATTTAAGCTCATAGAAGAGGAAAACAATAAATTCAACTCATTATGCACTTTCTCATCAATTTTAGTAGTCTCATCATCATCATCCAAGTTAATCACAATAGGATGTCTCATGATCATATCCATGGAAGGTTTTTGTGCTTCTTGTGGTTGAGATATAGGAATTTATTGTTTTGGAAAAGGTGGAGAATCATCATATATTGCTTGAGTTGTTGTTTGATTTTGAGTTGTTGATTATGTTTTTCTTGTATTAGATGAGAAGTAGCATGATGTCTACACCTACACTCTCTATCATTTCAGTTTCTTTTTGTTTTATTTTCAAGTTGTGATTATGTAGGAGTGGATTTTTCAACCATAGGTTTCTTTTCTTCTTGCAAGGGATGAATGGAAGGAACCATGGGAGGTTTTTCAACCACTTTCTCTTTAATTTTGGTTCTTTTGGAAATGTAAAGAGGACCATCAAGTGCATGTTTAATTATGTCATTTTGTGAGAAAGCAATGTCAAGGGACATATTGGTTAGGCCCTTACAAGTTTGAACTTCAAGAATTCCAGTCATATGATCCATAGGATTTTCCTCATTATTATTCATGATGTTATCATTCGTGTCAACATTCATCACATCATTCTTGTCTTCACTAGCTTTGACAAAGGAGATGTTATGATTTGAAATAAGATTGGTAAATATTTGAAAATTTTGGTTATGAGTGGCAATAGAATTTTTACCTTGGTCATCAACACCACCAATTTGAATGTGATTAGAATCAATGAGGTCTTGCACAATATGTTTAAGACACTTACAATGTTTTGTATCATGTCCATTTTATCATTGATAATAGAAAAAGGCATTTTGTCTATAGTTTGGAGGTAAAGGCAAGCTACTAGGATCAGGAGCTCTAACAAGAGGTAAGGAAAGTAAGTTCTTGTTTAAGAGCTACAACATGATAGAATGAAGGGTATTAGGTAGAGGGGTAAATTGCCTACTCCTCTCCCTAAATGTATATCAATTTTGTTTTCTTTATAGAAACCACTTGGGTGTCAACATGTTGAGTTGGTTGAGGAGTGTTGAGTTGTATAAATCCCTTATTTGGTTTCTTGAATGATTGGTAGTTTTTTTGAGGCGTGGATTTAGATTTTTCAGGATGGTTAGAGGGAGTTTTTACTTCACAATTACTAGCCGAATTTTGGTAATCATGGAGGGTAGTACACACTTGTGTGAAGGAGGGAAATTTCATCATCCCTGGAATCTTATCTTGAAGCTTATTTTGAAAATTGTCAATGATCATTCATTGAAGATTAGGATCAGGAATTCAAATGTTTATTTTTGAGTGAAGCAATTGATAACTGATGATAAATTTAGTGACCTTTTCATCATAATTTTTCTTGCATTCCATTAAATATACTAAGGTCATCTTAGCACCCATGTGCACTTGGAAATGATTCAGAAATGCATCAACAAGTTCATTAAAAGAATGTATTGAATTATTCGGTAAGGAAAAAAACCATTCTAATGCAGTGTCTTTAAAGGATCTAGGGAAGATATTTTTTGTGTTATGAGATCCATGGAGGTGAATAAGGTGGAGGTGTACATGTATTTGAAGGGAAAGTGAATTGTAAATTTGTGAGGGGAGATGGATTAGGAGATATGAGATTTGAATGCACAAAGCTACAGGGATTCCCAGTGGAAATACCTAAGGTAGTATTGAAATTGCTAGTGGGTTGTATGGTTGTAGTAATAGTTGGATTAGTGTATGTCAGGATAGAGGTCATGGTTGTGGAAGGATGAATTAGATTTCCACCCTGACTTTCATTATACCCCAAAGTTTGAGCATAACTAGCCATTCTAGGAACATGTTTATCAATGATGTGGGATAGGCTATGCATAACTTCTATTCCTAGTTCATTATCAATCATTCTAATCATGTTGTCTATGACAAGAATCACGGTACCAACAATGTATTCATAACTCAAAAAGCTTTTTAATTTGTCTAATTCTTCATCTATTTTTCTTAGGTTCTCTTGAGGGACATTAGAAACCATTGATTCAAAATTAGTAACATTTTTTTTTGTACAGAGGTCATAGGAAATGAAGTGTCAAGGGTATGGTCCAGGTATGTGTAGGATCATCATGGAAAAATATGCCCTTAAGTGGCAAAAAAATAAAAAAAAATTAGAGTTAGGTAACTTGACGCAACAATTTGAATAAGTTATCTATATTATTTCAAAAATATGTAAGAATAGAATCTGTAGCAAATTGAATGTAGTTTCTAAACTACTAGGTTTATTTTAAAAAGAAAAAATCTATTTGGTGAAAATTTGAAATTTCTAAGTACTTAAATTTCTAGGACCACCCTAACCATAGTAAAATGATAATATTTTTTTATAAAATTTTAGGAACAAGTAGAGGACTCATGTTCGCATGTGATTCATATTTTTTTGTAATTTTTTTCCAAGTAAATAATTAATTATGATATTTTTATTACAACTTTTAAAAAATATAAAAACTCGCATGTCTGACCACCTTAACTTGGTCAAAACTTCATGAGATTCAATTTTTTATTTTTTTAATCCTATAGTATGTGAAGCATAGAATGTGATGCATGTTTTGGATTCCAAAAATGTTATACCATTTGAAAGCTATATATGTTTTTTAATCAGCCTATCAAGCAGGACTTTATTCATAATTCAAATAGAAAATGAATAATAATTATTTATTAAATCCAAAGTAAAGCATAATTTATATTGGTGGAAAGCTGAGAATCTCCTTTAAAAACCCTTTTCATTTCATCGATTTTGGGTAAAAAAAAGTCGTCAGCCACATACCCTACAAATACCCATCATATTGCCACTTTTTGGCCCATCATGATCTTGCACATGCCTGTCCATAGTTAGTTGACTAGTATCAACACTATGAGTGAAAGAGTTGGAAAACCCAAGATCCATGATGAGTGATGTATCACAAGATGACATGAGTCTCGAACTATGTCTCATGATAGTATTGGTAATAGGACACTAGGTTGTGAGTCTCGTGTAAGTTTCACCAAACCTAAGGTGCACCCAAAATGGAGGATAGGCAACAAGCAATCAAAAACAAGAAATGTAATGCAAATATGTAAAATTAGATAGCAATTTCCAAAATTTAAACAAGAATTTTTTTATTATACCATGCAAAAACCTGAAAATGATGTCTTGTAATTCCAATTTATTTTTGAAATGCACTTGAATTGATTAATTAACCTTATTATATATGATTGCAGAAAATATAATTTTCTAGAAACTGAAACAAAGATCTAAATGTAGAAACACAAAATGCAGACTGGGGGTTTTTATTGCCAGAAATTCAAAAACAAGCTTGATTAGGGACTCATTCTCCCATGGGTGAATGGGTCTTGTGTCAGAGTTTTGAAAAATTAAATTACATATTTTTGAGTTTATGCTTATGTTTTCAGATTCTGGTTACAAACATGGAGTTATAGTTTCAATTTTTAACCAAATCAGATCTAAATGCAAGTGTAAAATAGTGCTAAATGACAAGCAAAACAAACCTAATTTAAGATGTAATTTTGATTCAATTTTTTTATTTAAGTGACTAATCGTGCAATGTTATGCAATCACTAGGAAAAAGATGAAATTTTTGAATTTTTAGATTTTAAAGAATGAAAAAATGCAATTCTAAAACCCTAAATTAGATGTAAGTTAACAACCCTAAATGAGATGCAAATAAATGCAATGCAATGCAAAGTAATGCAAATCCTAGATCTAGGGTTTGAATGGACTCCAAATTCAAAAAAATTATAGTGCAAGAATGTTAGGTTCACCAAAATGAAACAACAAAAAATATGTTGGGTTAGGTGGGAAGGATGAAGGAATGTGTGGGGATTCACCAAATATGGACCTATTTTCCTTTATTTCATTAGGAAATGAGATCCACACAAAGAATTGACATACAACCCTTAGGTGAGTCAAATCAATGATGGAATCTACTAATTTCCTTATGATTGAGGATGTGGGTATCAATCTAAATAACACTTTTAGGAGAAAAAATAAAAAATAGAAAATCTACTCAATTATGCTCATTCAAAATTGAAACATCAATTTAAAGCTAAATACAAATAGAAACATAATTTTTTTTGCAAATATAAGAAGGGTTAAACACTATGTACCAGTCACTAAAAGGAAGTTTTGGGAGGAAAACCGGGACTAATTCGCCTATATGAAAATGGGTCTTTGTGCAGAAGTTTCAACTAGTTTTCGAGAGCCTTTGATGTCAGTATGTAGCTTTTGTTTGATCTGAGTTTTAGTGTTGAAAATTTGAAATTCATATTTGTATGTGAGATTTTGTGATTTGACAACTTTGATAACTTTTGCAACTTTGGCAACTTTTCCAATTTTTCTCTTCAAGAGATCTTCAATCCTTCTTCAACCTACGATTTGGAACACAAACATAAGTGGGAAAAATTGTTTGGTTTTAGTGAATTGGGGTTTGCCTTGGCCAAACCCATTTGGGTAATTAAACCTTGAATTGAAATAATGAAATGTGAAAGGAATGATGAGTGAACAAAGGTACGTTGTAACTCACCAAACCCTTGAATAAACCTTTGGAATGCTAAAATGTTGATGTTGATCTTGCACAAAATGACTTCAATGGATGTGGATATTGATGCTTGAAATATGACTTAAATGCTTGACTTGGAGATTTAAAATCTACATCACAATGTTAGCTCCAAAAATATGCATGATTTCAAAACACTTTGACATGATGCTTGAGATCTTGATTTCTGTAATAAATCACTAATAAATTTTCTCTTGAATTCCCTAACAATATTATTAGCTCTTATGAAACTTGCACTTTATATCTAGGATTTGAATGATAAAATAACCTTGTGTTTATAGTGTTGGATGTTGTGGTTTTGTTACTGATATGTGGTTGTCATTGATGTCAACACTATTAGCATTAATTCATTAGAAGTTGTATATGTCGAGGATATTTAGAAAATTGTAATGGAATGAGTTGTAGGTTTTTAGTGGTGAAGTGAAGTTCAGTATGTCAGTAAGTTCTATACATTGATGATTAGAGGTTGTGGACTAAAGGGTTGGTTGCTGAGTGTATCTAGTTTATCCACATCGAGTTTTAGAGATCCACGCGAAGATCTGATCGAGTTATGAAGACTTATATTTTGACAAATTTTTTATTACTTTAGTTGGTGTTACTAATTGAAGATGATGGGATTCCAGTTAGTTCAGTTGCTATGGATGCTTCTCTAGTGATTTGTGATGTTTGTGAATGTTTATAGATCATGCTCTATCTTTGTTATGCGTTCGCATTGATCGTTGTGCTCGTTGTTGGCAATTTTCTCTTATGTGTTCATGTTTTTCTTGTTCTTGGCCAACATGGTGTTTGTAGCGTGTTGTGGATCTTCAAGGAGTAATAAATTGATTTTTTTTCATGTTGGAGATCTTTTGAATTGTATCTTCACTAAGTTGTGGCTGACCTTGGTTGATTCACATTAATAATCTTTAGTGTTTTGGGCCGATAATTTATATTCATTTTATTATTTTGTTCAAGCCAACATGTAGGGATGAAATTTCTTGTTGTAGATATATATAAGCAATTGTTTATTTTAATTGAAGGATTCCACTAGATGTTGAGTGTGTGTGTATGTACAAATAAATTTCTAATCATTCGAAGGCGGAGCAGAGTGTGAAGAAGAGTGAAGAAATGTTCAGGCATTAGCAAATGCTAATTTATCAGTTCAAATCCTTGTAGATTTAATCTGATTCTTTCTGTAAGACAGTGTTTCTTCCTTTGGGTAGTTAGCCTTGTTTTAATTAAGCAATGAGCTCTAGGTAGTGTGCTTGAATTCATGTGCATTTCCCATATTTCATTCTTTATACTTTTAATGGGTATAATCTTGTGGATTGACCTCTACCATGGTTTTTCCCCTGACAAGAACCTTTCCACATAAAAAAACTTGGTGTTATGTGTGTTTCTAATATGTTGATGATTTATGCTTTCATGGTTAATAATCAGATCTTAGAATAAGGTTAATAAGTTGAATAAGTTTTAAATTTTTGGGATGACTGATTCACCCCCCCTCTCAGTCATCTACCCTTGTGTTGCCAACAATTGGTATCTGAGCAAGTTCCTTGGAAGAAGTTTACTAGCTTGAGGTGATCCTAAGTATAATATCAGGGCTAAGGAAGCATTGTTGAGTGCCTTGACTGATTCCAAGATGAAAAATGTCATGGATCTAAAGACTGCTTATGAGATTTGGAAAAAATTGGAAACCTTATATGAAGGTGATGCTAATGTGAAGATTGCTAAATTGTTGAGTCTAAAAGAGAAATATGAAAAGTTGAGAATGGGTAATGATGAGAACATTACTATTTTTATGTAAAGAGTGAATGAACTTGTGTGTGGTATCAAATGTGCTAGTGGAAAGATAGACAAATCAAAGATTGTTGCTAAAGTGCTTAGATCCTTTCCTGATTCATACAAAGTCAAAGCTAGTCCTATTGAAGAGCTCTAGATTGTAACAAATGTAACCAAAGATATGTTGGTTGGTAAGCTTACTACTTTTGAGTTAAGTGAATTTGGTGATGCCCTTCCTAAGGTTGAATATGCATTTAAGGCTACTACTTCTGGAAGAGATAGACAGAGATATGATTTGGGTGAGAGTTCATCTAGAAAGACATTCAAGTATGAGGATGAAATCAGATAGATTGAAGAAGAAGAAAGAGAGCTGGAAGAGCTAGAAGCACTTATTGTCAAAAGAGCATTGAGAGGAAAAGGTAAGTATGAAGGAAAATTTCCTCTTAATTTTTTTTCTTGCAATAAGATAGGTCATTTTGCATGAAGGTGTATGGAAAGAGCTTCTAAACCAAGACATAACAAGCCTAGATTTCAAAAGAAGTGTTACTATGCTATTGATGAAGGTGTGATAGATGATGAATCTAATAAAGGAAATAGAAGTGATGATGAATGGGTATTTATTGATATCAAGGAAAATAATCATGTATCTACTAAATCTGCTAGTTGTACAAATGTGGAGAAATCCCTAGCTTCTCGAGTTGAAGAGAAATATGAATGGGTGATTAATAGTGGATGTTCACATCATATGACATGAGATAAAATTAAGTTTGTAAGCTTTGAAAAGTATGATGGTGGTGTTGTGAGATTTGGTGATAATACAGCTGGTGTGATATGTGGCAGATGATGCATTTCTCTTGATGGTAAGCATAATACTGATGATGTCATATATGTGGAAAGCTTGAAGCATAATATTTTAAGTGTTGGTTAGATGGTTGATAAGGGATACAATCTTTAGTTCAAGGATGGAAAGTGCAGAATATTGAGTTCCAGAAATGTAATTGCATGAGGTACAAAAAAAAAAGGTAATATCTTTCATTTGATTGTGCTAGTAAAATTTGTTTTATTGCTCAAGTTTATGAAAGTTGGTTATGGCATAGGAGAATGTGTCACGTTAACTTTGATAATATTGTCAAGATAAGTTCTACTAAGGTTGTGAGAGATCTACCTAAGTTGGTGAAACCTACTAATGCCATATGCAAGGAATGTCAGTTAGGAAGGGAAATTAGAATTTCATTTCAGAGAAAACAACATTGTTCAAATGAATTATTGGAGCTTGTGCATATTGATCTGTGTAGTACCTCTAAGGTTATAATTTTACAAGGTTATAGGTATTTCATGTTACTCATTGATGATTATTCTAGAATGGTGTGGGTTACTTTCTTAAGGGAGAAATATGAGGCACTGGAAAAGTTCAAGATCTTTAAGGCTATGGTTGAGACAGAGAAAGGTCTAAAGATTAAATGTCTAAGATCAGATAGAGGTGATGAATTCACTTCCAATGAATTCAATTATTTTTGTGAAGAACATGGAATAAAGAGACAATTATCTGCACCGTGGACCCCTCAGAAAAATGGAATTGTGGAAAGGAAGAACAAAATAATTGATGCTGCTAGAACTATGATGCTAGAAGGAAATGTCCCTCATATCTACTAGAGAGAAGCTAAGTACTAGAATGGACACACTCAACCGGGTACAAATCAAAGGTGATACTGGTCAGACCCCTTTTGAGCTATGGATTGGTCAAAATCCTACAGTTAAATATTTCAAGATATTTGGAAGCAAATGTTATATCAAGAGAGATGAAGTTATAGGAAATTTTGTTGCTAGGAGTGATGAAGGTATCTTTCTAGGTTATTCTACTAAAAGCAAGGCCTACCTGTGTTACAATAAAATATTGAGTAAAATGGTTGAAAGTGAAAATATCAAGGTTGAAGAAGACTTAGGTACACCATCCAAAACCCGTGGATATGATTTTGATGATCAGAATGACAATACAAACAAAGGAAATAAATTTTAGACTACAAATCAAGTGCAAATCAATCTGGTGAATTAGGAAAATAAAGAGGAAGAAGAAGCTAGTGAAATTGCAGAAGAGAGAACACAAGAGCCTAAAGTTGAAAAACATCCTAAGAAGACTCTGAGGTATGTAAGATTGAATCATTCAAAAAATTAGATTATAGGTGATAAGAACAAAGGTGTCCAGACTAGGAGAAAGATTGCAGAAGAATACTGCTTGATTTCAAAGACTGAGCCTACTAGTGTGAATTTAAGGCATGTAAAGATGAACATTGGGTTGAAGCAATGAAAGAGGAGCTAAAAAAATTGAGAAGAATGATACATGGGTTCTTGTTCCCAAACCTAAGGATAAGAATGCTATTGGAACTAAACGACTCTTTAGAAACAAACTAAATGAGCAAGGTGAAGTGGTTAGAAATAAAGCAAGACTGGTATGCAAAGGATATTCATAGATGGAAGGAATTGATTTTGAAGAGACATTTTCCCTTGTTGCTAGAATTGAAGCTATAAGATTATTTCTTGCCTATGTTGCTTACAAGAACTACAAGGTTTATCGGATGGATGTCAAGTCATCTTTTCTAAATGGAGAATTAGAAGAAGAGGTGTATGTTGAGTAACCTGATGGATTTCAATTGACTAATAAGGGAGATATGGTGTGTCAGTTGAAGAAAGCATTGTATGGACTCAAGCAAGCCCCTAGAGCATGTTTTGCCATATTGGACAAGTATTTGTTGAAGCTTGGATTTAACGAAGGTACTACTGATAGTAATTTGTATTTCAAGATTGATCATAATAAAGATTTGATTGTTGAAGTCTTTGTTGATGATATCATTTTTGGAGGAGATGATGGTTTGTGCATGAAGTTTTCTAATGAGATGTAGAATGAATTTGAGATGTCAATGATTGGTGAGATGAAATTCTTTCTGGGATTGCAAATTACTTAGTTAGATAAAGGGATTTTTATATCTCAGTCCAAGTATGTGAAGGAATTGTTGAAGAAGTTTGATATGGAAGATTCAAAGCTAGTCAGTACACCCATGGTGACTGGATGCAAGTTGAAAATAGATGATGATTCTTTGAAGGAAAATTAGACTATATATAGATCAATGATTGATGGATTGTTGTATTGAACTCAAACTAGGCCTAATATCATGAATGTTGTATGTATTGTTGCAAGATTTCAAGATAATCCGAAGGAATCGCATGTGACCGCTATGAAGAGAATTTTTAGATACTTGAAGGGAATAGTTGACTCTGGCCTATGGTATCCTAAAGATGGTGATCTTACAGGTTGAGTTCCTTTACTAATGTTGATCAAGGGTAGGAGATGTAAATGATAGGAAAAGTACTAGTGATGGAGCATTTTTCTTGGGTAAGAAGCTAATTTCATGGTTAAGTAAGAAGCAAAATGCCATTTCCTTATCTACTAAAAAGGCTAAATACATTGATGTTGCTAACAATTGTACTCAAGTCCTGTGGAAGAAGAAGATGTTGAAGGATATCAAAGTTGTGTGTAATGAGCCTACTGCTATATTCTATGATAATTCAAGTGCTATTAACATTCCTAAGAATCCAGTGCTTCATTCAAAGACAAAGCATATATCTATTAAGTTTCACTTTTTGAGAGAAAAAGGTGAGTGAAAAGGAAGTCAGACTAGAGTATTTGCCTACTAAGGAGCAAATTGTAGACATCTTTACCAAGTCATTGCCTAAGGATAATTTTGAGTATCTTAGAGGGAAGTTAGGGGTGATTACCCCTCCTAATCAAAACTAAGGATACATTGCATTGCATCAGTCCATGCATTTCATAGTTATATCTTGATCTGGATTGATGTTTTGGTGGCTACTACTCAAGGAGAGTAGTCAGATGTTTAGATGATCAGATATGTGGTTCAGAGTTTGTGTGGAGCTTATAGATCTTTTTCATTGATGTCAAAGGGGGAGAAGACCATGTGAAATATTTTTTGTGGAAGAAGAGCCTTGTGGGAAAGAAGATCATGTGAAAGAGTTCAGGAGAAAATGAGTCAGAACCTAAGGGGGAGTAAGTGTCAAGAGTTAGTTGTGTTAATGGTGTTTTTCACATCATGTGTTTCCATCAATGCCAAAGGGAGAGATTCTTGGATGTTGTGGTTGTGTTGTTGATATGTAGTTTTCATTGATGTCAACACTATTAGCATTAATTCATTAGAAGTTGTATATGTCGAGGATATTGAGAAAATTGTAATGGAATGAATTACAGGTTGTCAGTGGTGAAGTGAAGTTCAGTATGTCGGTAAGTTTTGTACATTGATTATTAGAGGTTGTGGACTATAGGGGTTTTTTTTTAGTGTGTCTAGTTTATCCATGTCTAGTTTCAAAGATCCACGTGAAGATTTGATCGAGTTATGAAGATTTATATTCTGACAGTATTTTTGTTGCTTCAGTTGGTGTTACTAATTGAAGATGATGTGATTTCAGTTAGTTCAATTGTCATAGATTCTTCTATGGTGATTAATGATGTTTGTGGATGTTTCTATATTGTGATCTATCTTTTTTCCATGTCCGTATTGAATGTTGTGCTCATGGTTGGTGATTTTCTCTTGTGTGTTTATGTTTTTGTTGTTCTTGGCTGACATGGTGTTTGTAGCATGTTGTGGATCTTTGAGGAAAAATAAATTGAAGTGTTTTCATTTCAGAGATGTTGATTTGGATCTTCACGAATTTGTGGCCGACCTTGGTTGATTCACATTAATAGTCTTTAGTGTTTTGGGCTAATAGTGTGTGTATGTGCTAATAAATTTCTAATCATTCGAAAGCATAGTAGAGTGTGAAGAAGAGTGGAGAAGATTGAAGAAATGTTCATGTGCTTAACCAAAACTATGATCAGGCATTAAAAAATGCTAATTTGTTAGTTCAAATCTTTGTGGATGTAATCCAATTCTTTCTGTAAGACAATGTGTCTTCCTATGGGTAGTTAGCCTTGTTGTAATTGATTAGCGAGCTCTAGGCAGTGTGCTTGAATGTATGTGCATTCCCCATATTTCAGTATTTATACTTTTAATAGGGTATAATCTTGTGGACTGAGTTCCACCGTGGTTTTCCCCTAACAGGGTTTCCACATAAAAAATCTTGGTGTTATGTGTGTTTTTGATATGTTGATGATTTATGCTTTCATGGTCAATAAGTTGAATAAGTTTTAAATTTATGGGACAACTGATTCAACCCCCCTCCTTTGAGTTGCCTACCCTTGTGTTGCCAACATATAGGTATGTATCTTTAATTTCATAAAAAATAAAAATTACAAGCTAACATCAAAATTTAAATTTATGGACATTAAAATACTACCAAAAATATAATTTAAATTTAGGTTCAAAGGCCTAGGGAGGACCCATTCGCCTATGGGTGAATGGGTCCCAAGAACCTATTCCTAGAACACACCTTAGTCAAGGTAAAGTGTTATGTTTTGGCATTAATTATTATCATGTTTTCCCTTCAAAAAATGTAATTTATTAGAATTTTAGATGTAAAATAGGGCTTATTAAGGCATAATTAAGTCTAATTTAATTGAGGGGCCCAAACAAAGTGTGAAAATGTAAAGGAGTATATTTTCCTACACTACATTAGCTAATGCATTATTACTCAAACACCCCCCTTAAGATGAACCTAGGGAGTAGCTAAAAGCCCTAAAAATAATGCATGATGGGTCTTGACAAACAAAGCTTGGTGAAGTACCCATGTACAAACAAAAAATCTCTCAAAACTGGAGAGAAAGAGAAAACTACAATGGGAGAAAACTCCTCTCCAAAAGAGAGAAAGGTGAATAAAGGATTGAAAAATCATCCACATGAAGGTGAAGCACTAAGAAGCCTCCAATTGAAACAATATCCCAAAAAGGAAGGAACATGTAGAACATCATTGAAGCACAAAGAAGATGTAGATTGTTGTTGAAAGATGACTGATATGGTGCTAAAATGAAGAACCTCTAGAAATAAGAATGAAAGAGTGTCCATATGGTAAATGATCCATCTCACCAAAATGCATGGGTAACCATTCATTGATTTACAATGCATATGACTAGTACATTTGAACAAGAAGTAGACAATTAGATCACTCCAAAACCAAAACCAAAACCAAGGAAGCATTACCACTAACAGTAGAAACCCCCCCCCATAATGTAGAAAAGGGAGAGACATGATAGGTACACTAAAACTTTGTGAAAGCAACAAGTGCATGTAGGAAAAACAACCTGCAAATAAAAGCACATTCAAACTAAGGAACAAACGCATGTGAAAGAATCGTTAGGATTCGCCATTGTCATGGAAGGGACACTCACTTGAAAAAGGTGTGATGGAAAACCAAAGGAAAATATTAACCCCTCCACGACACTTTATATCATAGTGTGAATACAAAAGGAACAATAGTATGTGCAAAATACCAAAAAATTATACACCAGAATGGCACTTTATCTTAGTTTTTCTATAAAAGAGAATGCATACAGTGGAAGCCCATAATGTCCAAAAAAGAACTGCATGCTGAAAGTATAATTCTTTGATAAAAAAAATGAAAATATTAGCACCATGACAAAGTACACAAAAAAACATGCACTTTAAAAAAAATGACACCTAAAAAGGAGTCTAGATGCAAAAGATATGGCCCATGAAAGTCTCCAAAATGAGAATTGAACAACAACACTAAGAAATTTAAATTTTGGGAAAAAAATAGAAACATAATCCAAAACTAAAAAAGTCCCTACCACTACGAAGAGCATGAAATTCTACCCCATTTCAAAAAAAAATGCACTAGAAAAGACCACTATATGTCCAAGATATGGCCTTTGGAATATGATGTGAAAAATTGTAAAGCCCAATGGAGAGGGTCTAGGATAGGAAAGAAAGAACCTCCACCAAATGTAGCACAAATCCACCAAATTTAGAGCCCTAGGAAAAAATTTCCTCCAACCAGATACATGTGGAATCTGTTTTGCAAAAATAATAAATTACAAAAAAATTGTATTTTTTTTAAAGAAAAAAAAAAAACTTGATATAGTTTTGTAAAAAAAACATATAAAAATTATTTAAAAAAGTGTTTTTTTTTTTTTTTAAATAATTATTTTTAAATTTTTGAAAAATAAAATTAAAAGGTGGGAGGGACGGGGGGGAGCGGGTGCGGGGGGTTGGGGGAGGGCTATTAATCCCCCCACTTTGAAAAATAAAACTAAAAGGTTGGCCAGGGAGAGGGGGGGGCTATTAATCCCCCCACACCACCCTAGGTACGACCTAAGTCATAGCTAAGGTGGTAGTACCATTAGGTACCATCCCCTATAAAAAGGGTGGGGCCCAAGGTATTGTGCTACCATAGGATCAATGAACAAAGACACCTTCCACACAAGGGATTTGCAAACAATATGTGTAATATTCCTCAACAAGGAAAAGCTAAAGAAGAACCTTAAGAATCTTCAAGGAAAACAAAAGTCCTCAAAGCTTGAGAGTTTGAGTGATCAAAAGAGTAAATCTCAGAGATAATATAAAGAGGGTTGAGTACTATATAGGAGCAACCCTAAATGGTAAATGGATTAGATTAGGTCAAGTGTCAACATCACATGCAATGAGATAGAATGATCTAATAATAGCTCACTTAAGTTAACATAGAAAAGAACTTAGTTAACTTAATGAAGTACTCCTAAGTTTAGCTTAAGTGCATGAGAATAAATTAGACTAATAATTGTATAAAGGTTAATTAATTATTAGCTAATGCATGATTACTCTAACAATAGGGTATGTGCAGGATCACGATGGGCCAAAAAGTGGCAATATGATGGATATGTGGCTGACAACTATTTTTTTACCCAAAATTGATGAAACGAAAAGGGTTTTTAAAGGAGATTTTCAGCTTTCCACTGATATAAATTATACTTTACTTTGAATTTAATAAGTAATTATTTTTCATTTTCTATTCAAATTATGACTAAAGTCTTGATTGATAGGCTGATTGAAATTTTTTTATAGCTTTCAAACGGTATCACATTTTTTGAATCCAAACATGCTTCGCATATTATAGAATTAAAAAAATAAAAATTGAATTTCATGAAGTTTTGACCAAGTTAAGGTGGTCAAACATATGAGTTTTTATATTTTTAAAAATTTGTAATAAAAATTCATAATTAATTATTTACTTAGAAAAAATTACAAAAAAATATGCATCACATCGGTCATGAGTCCTCTACTTATATCTAAAATATTATAAAAATATTATCATTTTATTGTGGTCGGGTGGTCAAACAGGACACCTACTTCTTTATTTTTGAAATTTAAGTATTGCATTGAAATTTCAAATTTTCACCAAATAGATTTTTTTAAAAACAAACCTAGTAGTTTAGAAACTACATTCAATTTTCTACAGATTCTATTCTTACATATTTTTGAAATAATATAGATAACTTATTCAAATTTTTACGTCAAGTTGCCTAACTCTGATTTTTCTAAATTTTTTGCCACTTAAGGGCCTTTTTTTCCATGATGATCCTGCACATACCGAATAAATACTCCATCATAGTTTAGAATTTTTTTATCTTAGGGATCTTAAGAGACTACATCAAAATAGAGCACTCCAAAATGATTGGGTGAATTTGGGAACTAAAATAGGCCATTACTATCATTTATCCACTTACATTGAGATGTTGGAAAAATCAGGTTTCCTCCATCACACATGAAATAAAAAAAATGCTTTTTGCCATATTTGCACTACTCTCTACTAACAATTTTTTGTAAGATTGCATTTTTTTGGCATGGTCAAATGGTGTTGAATTGACCAAAACTAAGAGAGGTTCATATTGAGCGACATCATATCCACTTGTAAGATGAGATAAAAAATTCTTGAATGCCACAAGCTTTGATAACTACTCTATCATGTAGTTTGGTAGTTTTTTCTCTTAGAGCTCTTCAGATACTAGAAAATATACATAACATGATATTTTTAATAACTCAACCTTTCCAAAGTGATTACACATTCAACTTTCAAGTTTAAACGTAGGTAAACATGCACACAAGGAACAAATTATATTGTATATCAATTTATATATATATAACTGTAGAATAGTTATATACACATATACAAATTTGGCATATATTCCAACTCAAAATATTTTTACAAAATGTGTCATATTCCATATCAGGATTTATATAAAATGTACATGTTGAATAACTATGTACCAAATCCTAATTGTCCAATTGACCCTATATGTCTTAAGAAAATAAAAAACTTGTGTTAGATTATCAAAGTATAGCTTCTTCATGCCACTTGATGGATGTGAAGTTGACAACACAATAACAATCCAAACTAAAAATTAGATTAATTATCTCAATGGTAAATAAGTTTGACTAATAAATCGAAACTTATCTACTATAATTTAGAGCTTTCAACTTGACATCTAAATAACTATACTAAACTATAGATTCTCTAAACTATTAATTAAAGTAAAATTTAATTCTTGATTGCATAAACTCTTTCTTTTTGTCTTGACAAACATTCTACAAATGAGGGTCACTTGAGACAATCAAGATTCTAGCATACTCTAATGGTTGAGGAGCCACATATCTGAATTATTGGATAAAATAAATAGGTAAAGTAAAATTGATATATAATAGTTGAAAAATAAGGAAATGTGTATAGTAAAAAATAGGTTAGATTTGTAAATCAAAAGTCTAGTTTACTAAACATAAAACTTATATCTGCTACAAAAAAATACCATTGATGAGGCTTCTTCTATTTTTTGAGAAAGACTCATCATGAATGAAACAATACAACTTCTTGTATAAAAAATGAAACTAGTGTAAGACTATTTGTGTGTACATATAATCAAAATATATTTAAAATTAGCATCTAAATCACTACAATAAGTTCTATAAGTTATTTAAACTATTAATTCAATTACCTCGACTCCGTGATTTCTCTAAGACTCATTCTATAAATGATAGTCACTTAGGATGATCAAATATTCTATTATAACATATTGGAAAAGGTGTCACCTCATTCACATTTGGAGTACACTACAAAATTAAAATTAGTGTCGTAAAGTGACAACCTCGACAATTTCATGCTATGTTGACACTATATTTTGCATATACAATTAATTTTATTCATAGTTTGATAATTTTGAGTCTATAATGAGAAAATAAACTTAATTCTTTGACATCGCTATAATTTTAGGCCAAAACTACCCAAACATAGGTGAAGGCACCCTAGTCCTAAGGGTGATTTTTAAATATTTATCACTTTGAGTGTCAACCTTGAGTCTTTTAAAATGACCCTAGGTTAGCCTACATCAAAGCAAATCAATTAGGATGAATATATATAAAAAAAATCCCTCTTATTTGAACATTGAGCATGAATATCATGAACTATGAAAAAACTATCATGTGTTTAAATTATGAAGATACATGTGACTTATTCTCTAGATGCCTACTAAAACAATCTATTGTGTTATGTGACTAACCTTTTGCATGTCTTCAAGGTAATTCACATATTATTCATCAACTTTGTGTGGCAACTTATGATGTGACATCACTTCATCAAGGGTCTAATTTGTAAGGCAACATTATCAATTGTCATGCATTTATTATAGTGATTAATTGCTTACTTTTTCTCTATCTGATTTAGAGCAAGTAGCCATCATCAATTTTTTTTGGATGTGGGAACATCAACAATAGGGCTTTACTAAGGTAAAATTCTATATAGCACAACTTTTCCTCTCTTTTTCATGTGTGCAAGTTAGATTTGAAACCACCATCAACAACAAGTTTCAAAAAAGCATGTATAATAGATTGTGATAGGTTGTTTAGATGCTTTATCATCCAAAAATACCTAGACTAGTGTGGTCACACCCTTCTACCTCCATTTGAGGCTCAAGTTTCATCTACATGCACCTCTTTATCTACATATTCTAGATTTGTATCTATTTTTTAGCTTTATGTTTTTTTGTTTGTGCGATCATTTGTATTTTTAGATCTAGGATTTATGTCAAATATATTAATTAAATCATGCATCAAATCTTCCCTCTTTACAACAAAAGAACCAAACCCTAGAAGATTGGATCTCCTTTTAGGTAGTTAGCCAATCATCAAAACCTAAATGGTTTATGTTCCAATGTTAATCCAAAAGGAAAAGCTAGATCTAATATATTCACTTATTGAATCTTGGATCTGTTTCTCATTTAATAATATGATCAAGATTTAAATTAATATATTTAATTAATCACAATTTAAATGTTATACATACAATAAAAAAGTCAAACATGTACAAAAAACATATCATCAAGTCTATGCCAAATTCAATGGCCAAAAGAGTATCGTGATGAACTTCTCTAAGTCCCTCTTCTATCATCAATAGTTATCCCACTTAAATATACATTAGTACTAATATTTTTATATTAATTTTAAATAAAATATACTATGAAATAAATTTAAGTTTCGCCTATACAAAATATTAACCTTCCTCTTCCTATCTTACCCTTAATGGATTTCCTTTTGTTCTTTCCTTAAATTCCCTAAAATGTGTTCTTGCCTATAATACCTTTGTATATGTTCTAAACCTTGATAGCTCATATTGTGTAGGTGTCATGCTGTGAATATCATAATCATATGTTTTTACGATTGGATCACTAGTCTCTCTAAGAGGACCTAAATAAAAATGATTGCACATACTGTAATGATGAGGCACATAAATATATATAGATGAGGAGGTTCCACCAATATCAAATTCCAATCAACCAAGAGCATCAATCTCATGTGGTTGGAAAAATTGAGTAAATTGTAATCAAATGATCAGTCAAAGAGTGTATAGCATTAAGGCTTTGTATTGTTGAATCTGCAACAATTTCTAGGTGTGCTATTGGAGGTGATAGAAGAAATAGGTTGCATAACCCTGGATCTATATTGAGGCATTCCTCTACCTACTCCTTGAAAATTTCTAAAGTCAAAATATTTCACATTCTTTCCTAAAATAAACTTTACATATAGTTTGTGGATGAAATATAGAAGGACATCAAGATTGTTGTTGGGTGGTTTATCAAAAACCATCCACCAAAGATTCCAAAAATTTCTTGTCATTCCTTCATGTGTGAACCATTTGATGCAAAATATGGGCTTGCATAAATCAATGGGTAATCTACTTTTAAAATTAACAAAATGTTGTGCTAATCGAGCTTTGGATATGTCTAGTGATTTAAGATGATCATATGGAATGTTGATAGAGTATTCTTACCTCTAGGATTCTCACCACTCTTCAAATGACATTTTTTGGATTGTGAGTATTTTAACATGAATAATAATTCCCTCTAAGGTGGTTGTCATTGTAAACAATTGACAGTGTTGACAATATATTTCAACAATATTAGATTCTATTCAGTAATATTTCTATCAATTAGGTGCTAAATTGAAGGAGGGTTTGGTGGGAGAGGGTTTGGATTTCTAACTTCTTCTTCCACTTCAACCTATTGTAAATTTAAAATATAAAAATTAACAAAAAATACTAAAATTTATAAATAAAATCTAATTTATGCTAAAACATTCAATAAATTTTTATAAAACTAAAAAATTAAATTAAAAAATAAACTAGCTTACTTGGTCTATTTGAGCACAAAAATAGAAATATTCTTAACAAATCTCCATTATTATGCTTTGGATATCCATTTTTCTTCCTCAGCTATGCCTCCTTCCTTAGGTTGTGTAGTATAAAATGATAGTGATACTTGCTTTTCTTTTTATACTTTCATTCTACAAATTTATTATTATTTTTATGTAAATAATAAATAATAGTATACATCAAAGTATATATAGTGTATAAGTTATATTATATATAGTAATATTTAAATAAAATGTTATAATAATATCTAATATATAATAAATAATAATAATATAAACTAATATAGTAATCTATACATAATATATTATAATAATATATAATATATAAATGGTCAATAGTGGCATGGTGTTATGGTTAAATTGTGTAGTTATTCTTTTCATCAAGGTTCAAACTCCATTAGGGTGTAATTGTTGAGAATTTATATTGAGGATGAGATCCCCGTTTGTGACCTCACTAGTTCATCGCTCGAGATGAATAGTGTATATAATTTATATATAATAACATATATATAATTATAGTATTAGATTATAACTAATAATATATAACTATAGTATATAAATAATATTATAATAATATATAATATATAAATAATATTATAATAATATATTAATATATAATAATATAAATTATATATATTATAAATAGCTCTTAAATATTTTGTATATGACTATTGACCAAAATGGATATCCGTTATTTAAAAAAATAAATATTTGTTTTTCTTTTATTTTTACAAAAGAAAAGTATACTTTTTACCCAAACCAAGTAAAATTTCAAACATTCATTTCATAATTTTGGCTAAGTGAAAACAAGTTTTTTCCTATCGTCACTAGTTGGCCCATCATGATCCTCCACTCACCCTCAAACTTTGCATAAAATGTGCCTACATGCATAAATCCATCTATCTTGTCAAATTAAAAAATAAACTCCTCTACAATAGTTCTTGTCATCGTTATCTAACAATTTGACATGATCAATAATGACTTCAGTCAACTCATACAAAGTGGGACACCTATCTCCTAAGTGATAGGAACTATGTCACCCATGCCACTTCACATGTAAGCTGACAACTTAAATTACTATGATTCCCACAAATGACATCATCAACTGCACATAATTAATCAACATTAATAATTAAATAATCAATGCTAGGAAATGATAGGTTAAGACACCTAGTTCCTAACAATGGTTGGTAAGTGAAAATTTTGGCTTAAACAACACACTCTAATCTTTGATTTGTTTGGGTGTCAAATTGAAAATCACACTAATAGATGAGTCCTACAAGAGAAGTGAGTGTGATTTCAAATGAGCCACCTAAACAAGTTAAAGCTTAAAGTGTGTTGTTTAATCCCAATGCTAATTCAATAGCCAAAATTTATGATATATATTTGTTATGATGTAGCCTTAAAGATGTGCACCCATATGATTATATATTTATATGTTTACTTCATAGATTCTAGTGTGTTAAAATTGTTGGATGAATACACATTCAAAAACACAAACTTAAAATGCACAAATATTCATAGAATCAAAATGCTAATTTAAAATGTTTCAACAAGCTTCAATTTTATTCAACTTGAACATAAAATATTACAAATATACAAATCTTTAATACATCAGCATTCACCAACTTCTACTCATGATCACTTGATCATAAGATCATATAAACACCCTAATGATAAAACATTGCATGATGTCTTCTACTCATGATCACTTGATCATAAGATCAAGTAAACACCCTAATGATAAAACATTACATGATGTCTCATTATATAGAGATCTTAGAGCTTTCTAGATATTTGACATACTACATTAAAAAAACTCACTAACCAATATTTAATAGTTTCCCACTTCTAAAAACTACTAAGAGAAATTATATATTCCAACATAGACTAGAAACGCTCTCCTTTGAGCTCAATCTGTTCAGGTAAGGTCGACATCTCATTCAGTGCAGTGAATGGTTCCTCCAGTGTACTTCCAACCGCAGATGGAAATGCGTAACTCTTGAATTCGTATGAAGTTTCCGATGCTTCTATGGAAATTCTTGTCTGCTCAAATATTGCATCTTTCGAATTTGCACTGCCATGGAATTTTGCCGTTCTTGTGCCGCCTCTTATCTAGAAAAGCTCCTCCACGACCTCTTTCATCGGTGGTCTTTTCTTTCTTTCCAAATGAAGACATTCTCTTGCTAACCTTCCGATATCTTCCATCTGTTGCAGATTTTCCTCCTCCAATAATTTTCTATCCAAGATTTCTGTGAGGCGGTTGTGATTAAGTCTGGAGAGAAAAAGACTAGATAAACTCCACTCATTGATGGCCCTTTCTGCGGAGATGGGTTGCAGAGATGTTAAAAGCTCAACCAGGACTACACCAAAACTATATACATCAATTTTCTCAGTGAGTTGATACGTCTGGAAGTACTCTGGATCTAAGTAATCCCTTGTGCCCATTATATTAGTGGTGAGATGTGTGTTATTTGAAGCGGAGATGAGACGAGAAATCCCGAAGTCTGCAACTTTGGGAGAGAGTCTCTCATTCAGAAGAATGTCAGATGATTTTACATCTCGGTGGAAAATGGGTTGAGATGCTCCAAACTGTAGATATGACAAAGCCTCTGCTGTCTCAATTGTAATCTGTAGACGTGATGCCCATGACCCCTCTTTGGACTGTAAATGTTCAAACAGTGTTCCATTCGGAACGAATTCAGATACCAACAATGGAAATTTAGTATGGATGCAACACCCTAACAATTTCACTATGTTTCTATGATTTATTTTGGGAAAGAATTGTAACTTCATTAAGAAACTCATGGTCATCCTCTAGATTCAAAGCATGCTTAGACTTTTTAATGGCCACAAGAGTCCCATCCAATAGAATGCCTTTGAACACTCCACTTCCCAACACCATTTCCTTCGAATAATTATTAGAAGCTCTTGCCAATTCTGCTGCAGAAAACATTCTCATGTTTTCTCTACCCACTCTAGAAGCGATGTATTGATGCAAATGCTGAAAATACTTGGCCTCCACAAGTTTCAAGTGGCGTTTCTTTAGCCACCAAACCAAGATAGACGCTACCAAACAGACAACCACAACCGAAGAGACGGATCCTGTTTATTTTACTAGACCAGACGTTGAAATAAAATTATAGTTAACAAGGCAAACAATTATAATAACACAACACGCAGTAAATTTAATATTTCGTTAGGACAGGGCGATCTGAACTTGTGGGCATGCATCTTGTCCCCTTTTGAAAGCCATCTCCTTCATAACCCTTTGCACACGAACAATTGTAGGAACCTAACGAATTCAGGCATATACCTCCTCCCTCTGCTCCAACGCACTCATTCAACTTTTTAACAGTGCACTCGTCTATGTCTGAACAGTCAACATCACCATGATTAGAAGCCTTGAGACTTGAGAAAGAAGTAGAACACACACAATACTAATAATTGTTCTAATTAACAAAAGTGCGGAAATAATACCTGTACAATCTGTGCCTTTGATGTAACCATTTCCTTCATATCCAGGAAGGCATTTCCATACGTATCCTTTTCTGAAGGGGAGTCAATGCATTCTGCATTGGAAGAGCAGGAATAATTGGTAGTTGCTTTAGCCGTGGAACAATTCTGAAGCCCGATACCCCAGTCAAGGTGTAGACCATAAGAAGCTTTGGTGCCTTTTCCCCAATACAGATTTGTATTATTGTCGAGGATCTTGAAGGTGGAGGGGTCGAATATGGTGGAGAAACCACACTCGTTATAATATTTGTTGGTACTAGAATTGAACAAAGGAAAAAGACCTCCGCCCGTGAAATTTATCGACGGCCAATTATTTGGAAGGTTAATTTCGCAGCACCCGTAGCGACAGCATGGTCGATCACTTTGACGATCACATAGTGATATACATCTGGCCTCTCCCAAACCCCCAAAACTGTATGAACCGAATGTATTGCAGCCGACAACCACGAACATATTGGACTTGGAAATCGTGTAAAGCCCATCTGAAAGCGGCCTAAAGAAGGTTACGCCACTGATTTTTGTCTTACACGACTGAGCAAAGTTAGAAATGGAGTCTGTGACAAGGTAACCCGTATAACCGATCTCCATAATCTGGTAAGGATAAAGAAACCCATCTTTAGAATTGCCATAAAGACGCCCATCAGTCCAATTACCAATATTGGCATAAATGAAGGGAGCCAATATCCCACTATATTCGTCCTTCATACATGTGATATTAAAACCAGGGTATCCACAATCAGAATTATTAATCCAGAAAGGGTAACTCACACTCATTGAACCGCACATTTCTGGATCACATTTTGCAGCAGTAAAGCCCACCAAACAGAGACAAACTACAAAGCGAACGACTACTCCACAAAGCATTTGCGTTTGCATCACCATGTTCTGTTTGAGCAAAACTGGCTACTCAATCATCCCAACAAAAAGATGCTAATGTATAAAAGCGGCGTGGAAGTAAGACCTTTCAATAATTGCCGAAGACCTCTCAATGCTGACTAGTCTTGCCAAATACGTACCTCTCAATGACTAGTCTTGCGAAATACTTACCTCGCAATGCTGACTAGTCTTCAAGATGATTTTATTCAAAGGACAATGATGTAAAATGGGAAAATGAATTTCTAGCGAAGCGTACAAAAGAAAAACACGATGTGAACTTTACAAATAGTTTCTTATGATAAGGAAAGAATTCAAGTTGACAATATTAAAGTACTTTTCTAATGACGTCACATTGAAGTCAGCTTTTGTAAATACATTTTATTTTTGGAAAACAATTTTTTTATATATGAAAGTAGTTGCCATGAAAGTAAGCTTTTGCAAAGATTCCACAATAAATTCATATATAAAAAGGAGTTTTCACAAAGACTTGTTAATAAATTCATATGAAAGTGAGCTTTTGCAAAGACTTTCACAAAGACTTGTTAATAAATTCACATGAAAGTGAGCTTTTGCAAAGACTTTGTAATAATTTCATATGAAAGCGAGATTTTGGAAAGACTTTTGTAAGTAACAAAGAGAATTACAATGAAAGGGTTGAACTTTTTTGGTTCTCAAAATTAAAATTCAACAATTTATTTTACAAGGAAAGGGGTCATCAATGTTTTTTGAATGTAAAATAGAATGAAATATGATATTGACTTTTGTAATTGAAAGGAAAATAATTAAACAGATTAACCTCAAGGTTTTATACTTGAAGATTGACAATTCAAAAATATTTATAAAATAAACATAAATGTGATATTTAATTGAATTTTGAGGATGTCAGATATGTTGAAGATGTTAGGGATCAATTTGAACTCTAAGTTGTTCAACTAATGTGATAGAAACTTGTTGGAAAGATTTTTTAGACCTTGCATAACAATGTTGTTCATCCACGTGAATTATTTAGGGATGGAAGGCGTCCTAGTTAATTTATTAAGTCGATAAAGGTGAAAGAAAAATAGTGCATATTCTACTGTTTATATTTGATGGCTACAAATTCAATATTTTTAACATTTCAATATGTTATATCAATTATATCAAACAAACTATCAAGAATTTAAAGATAATATATAGTGATTTTTGTCATTTTCTTTGTAGATTTAATTTTTTAATTTTTTAAAATTATTACAATTATCATTTTTGTTAGTTTTCATCATTTTTTATTTATTTTTCTATTACTTAACAAAAATGATATATTACCATAATGCATGCATTTTATTACAAATAAAATATTTCTAAAATTTATCAGAATTAGGTCATTAACTTCAATATCTAGTATGCATATACTTTTAGAAACTGTTAATTATTTATTATATTTATGATAGATTTATTAATTGATATTTACAAAAACCTAGACCTACAATCTATCATTACACATTTCTCTTTAACTATTTATCAACATTGATTTGATTTTTTCATTAAAATTATAAAGACAATGCAAAATGTAGTACAAATTTTTTGACCCAATTTTGTATTTTTTCTACTTCCTCAAATAGAATTCATTTTCCTTAGAATGTACCTATCTCTTTTATAAAAGAAAAAATATAATATTAAAAATATGTTTTATATTATAATTTTTGAAAGGCTACTTTTGAGAGCTATGTACATGTAAAATAATCTCACTGCACATTACACAAAGTCAACTATTTTCACAAATAAAATGACAACATATGGGAGAAGAAAAAGTTGTTAGGGAGGTGCCATATAATTAGGCTCCATTGAACCCACCTTAGATGTAAGGTGCTTTGATCAAATCTATGGTCCAATTCATAAATACACAAGTTCCCCAAATGTCCACTACACCAAAATTGGTTTTTTTTTTTTTTTTAATTTAAAACTAGATCAATAGGTTATAAAATGAATAAATGAAATTGAAATTCTCATCTAGCCTCTTTCTTATTTAGATGTCATTTTTTTTTTCTAAGTTGGATAAAATGAGAAGAGTATAGTCTTGAGTTATACCTTAGACAAACCCAAGAAATTTTAGAAGCATGTATCTAAATTTCATTCTACTCTATTGGATAGTTTAGTTTAAAGAATAATGATAGAGGTATATCAAAATTTGATTAATAAGGGGCACTTTTAGAAAACATCAAGATAAAATAAATATTTTATGGTTTCTTTTTTAAATTTAAAATTTGGAGTTTCTAGGGTTCAAGCCTTAGGCATAAGGCTTGAAATTTATGGTTTACGATTTAGATTTCAAGGTTAAGGGTTTTGGGTTTATAATTCAAGGTAAGAGTTTATGGTTCACATTATAGGTTTTAAACTTAACTTCTAGGATTGAATATTCAATTCTTAGCATTAAGATTTACTATTCCATGCTCAATTATTTTTGCTTAGTGTTCATATAAATTTGTTCAAGTGTATGAGATTTAGTGTTATAATTCATTATTCATGGTTTAAGGGTTAAGGCCTAAGGTTTAATTAACATTTAATTTTCAAAGCTCAAGATTCAATGTTTAGGGTTCACATTTCATGTTCATTTAAAATTTAATGTTCAACATTAAGATTTAGTGGTTTGTGTTTATTGATCATCATTTAATATTCAAAATTTAGAGTTTAGGATTGACATTCAAGGATCATATTCAATTCTCTATGTGTAGCATTTGATGCTAAGGTTCATAGTTTATGGTTAAAGGGTCAAGGCCTAGTGTTTAACACTTAGGGGTTATAGTTGAATTTTAATTGTTTAGGGATTAGGGTTCAAATTTCAATGTTAAGGGTTCAAGAATTTAATGTTCCAATTTGAGATTTACTACTTCACATTAAAATCTCATCATTTAGTTAACTCAAAATTTGGAGTTTAGAATCATGCTCAAGTTTCAATTTCTAGTATTAAAAGTTCAACATTTATAATTTTACATTGATATTTAGTGTTATAATTTTAGTCCTCATCATTTAGGCTTCAAATTTAGTTGTTTATTTATAGGTTTCAATAGTAGAGTTCAGGGTTCAATAGTCAACGTATAAGATTCAAAATTTAGCATTGATGATTTAGAGTTTAAGGTAAATATTTAATGGTTAAAGTATTAGAGTTCAAGGTTAAGCGCTTAGATTTCATGTATTTTATGTTTATATTTTAGATTTAAGGATTTAGTATTTTATTCTCCATATTAAGATTATGTGACCTTTATACTTAGTGATTATCATTTAGTAATTATATTTAATTTTTTGTGTACAACTAATTTAATTTAAATATTATTTTTTTTAGGCTTATAGGGTAAGGACTAGAGTTTACAATTTATAGTTTGGATTTTAAGGCTAAATTTTAATAATTATCACATTTGAGGCTAAAATTTCAACATTAAGTGAAGATTCAATCTAATATTTTTGTGGTTTACTTTTAGTGGTTGACCAATTAATATTTAAAATTTAGATTTTTTTTCATCAATACCTTGAGAATTTTTAGCTTGGCATATGCCAAACAAGGCTACAAATAAGGGATTTCATCCTAGCATATATCAATACACTACATTAACATGAAGTATAAACTTGTCATCCCAATATCCGAACAAGGGCACAAATAATAGAAAAAATTTAACGTTAAAGATTCAATAATCAGGAATTAAAAAATATTATTTGGTATTTTCTATTTAGTTCTCATCATTTAGGGTTTATTGATCAAAATTATGAATTCAAAAACAATACCTGGTGCACAACTTTTGGTATTGTGATATTTTTCAAAAGAACAACAAACTCGAAAAGAGATAAATGCAGCTCCAAAAACTAAATTATTTACATTCAGAATTGGAATATGTACATTGCAAGAGGAATTCCAACAGTCATCATGTTGTTGGGAATTCAAAAATGAGAAAATAAAAATCTAAAACGTAAAATTTTCAAAAAGCTTGTATATTTTTCTAGCCCACCTTGGCAAGGTCATGACTCCTAGCCCGATGATTAAAATCTAATCTTCTCTGCCTCAATCAAAAGGTCTCAAAAGAGATATAATTTTATTCCCTTAAATAGAATGCCTATGGTGTTTCCATATGGTTAGTTCTCCCCTCTGGGTTCATGACAAGGGACTAACCGCCTCCCGTGTGATCCATATCTCTACTATTTATATTGGGCATTGAAAGATCAATCTTTTGATGCAACATAAAATGTGGACCAACAATTGGTATCAGAGTGTTGGATGATGGGTTTGAATCCCCTCGGGTACTGTTGAGGGGGAGATTGTTGGCATATGGTGAACACTCCCCTCGAGATTCATGACAAGGGACTAACCCCCTCACATACAATCCATACCTCTATGATTTGTATCAAACATTGAAAGATCAATCTTTTGACGCAACAACAAATGTGGGAAAACATATGACACATTCAATTGAAGGGATGGATGAAACTTTTGACCTCAAATTTCACTTTGAAGACCTTCAAAAATGTGATTTACTAAAATGTAGAAAAACTAAAAAAAATTGAATTTTTAGTATTTTCCATTTCTGCTTGAGCTAACACCTTTGGATCACCCCTAGACTATTTTGGATCATTCCTTCCCCATTGATAGGAAATGGGCCCCATTACATTTAGTTGTTGTAGTAGATGAGGAAATTTTACTTGAATTTGTTCTCTAGTTAACCACTTGTCTTGGTGGGAAAGCTAACTAGCTCAAACCACATGATAGAGAGGAATGTGCTAATTTTTTAGAGTCTTCACAATAAAGTTGGTGGCATGATCACGTTATAAGGGAGTAGTGGTCTCTGAATTTAATTTTGTAGCATGAATATGCTCAGTGGCCTTTGAAATATCCAACAAAGGAGGAAAATAAGGTTTCAACAGCTCCACATTGAAAACTAGATGAAGCCCCAAAATGGTGGCAAATTAAGCTCAAATGCATTTTCACCAACTTGCTTGATATTTGTATATGGGCCATAGCGAAGAGGATGAAGCTTCTTGTTTGGTACTTGAAGAAGCTCCTTTAGAAGATGCACACACACCTTGTCGCCAACATGAAATTGATGAGGAGTTTTGTGTTCATCATGCTTGTCCTTGTACTTCTTATTATTGTGCTCCAAAATCTCATGAACCTATTGTTGTAGGTGTCTAATCTTATCAATGAATTTTACTACTTTATCTTTTTCACTCTCAGCATTTAGTGGGATTTCAGGTTGTAGTATAGATAACTTGCTATATCCATAGGTGTCAATGGTTGATACCCAAGAAAAAACTCAAATGAATTGTGCCCTGTAGAACTATGGAGTGCATAGTTACAATTGTGTTGGATGTAGGGTAGGCTTTCATCCCATGTGTGAGGATTCTTTGAATGATACATTGATAAGATGTAAATGATCATTCAATTTACCACCTTTGTTTGTCCAACTTTTTGAGGATGGAATGTTTTAGAATTTTAACTTCACGTATCAATCATAGCCCATAGTGAAGACCAAAAATTGTTAATGAATCTAGTATCCCTATTAGAAACAACACTTTTTGGCAACCCAAAATGAACCCAAGCATGTTTGAAAAATAGCTTTGCAGTTTCTTTTGGAGAAATATTTTTCATACAAGCCACCTTGATAGCCATTTTGGAAAACCTATATATCACTGGACATATACACAATCATGACCCTATCCAGTATTTGGAAGCTTAGGCATAAATTCCATTGAAATTAATTTTCATGGTTTATCAAGGATAGGTAGTGGTAAGTATAAGCCTATTTTATGATTTTTAGGCTTTGTGATTACATAGGCTGCACAAGCTTGAATATATGAAATGACATCATGTTTCATTTTTGATGAGGGCACAACCCGAGACACAGAAAATAACCCACAAAATAGAGAATAATTTTATTATTCAGGAAATGGAGCTTCTTACATGTAGAGGATCTCAAATCCCCAAGTTCTACAACACATGCAAGTTACAAACAGCTACAGAATAACCCTTTCACAATATGCGAGATTGTCCCCAAAAAGTTACCCAAAAATTAGAAAAACCCGCCCATAAATAGAGCTCCTCATTAGTTTGGAGCCAAAACAACATTCAAATTGAGTTTAGGTGGTTTGGCGCCAAAAATTTACAACATGAAGTTCAAATTTCAAAAGAGCATTTGCAATGGTATCTTCTAGAAAGTGCGCCAACTTCTCGGGGCCATAACTTTTGATCCGGGGCTCCGATTCGCAAACCGTTTGAACCGTTGGAAAGGTCTCGAAGTCAAGAACGTGCTTGAAATTTGCTATGCTGATTTTGGCAAGTTTCGGGGCCATTCCGGAAGCTCTAAGTGCCCCAAATCCAACTCAGAAGATTTTCAGGTGCAAATCTAGGACACTAAAACTGCAATATCTTTCAACCCAGGAATAGAAAATAAAAATTGTAAATTGGGAATTTCATTATGACGAAAAGGGTATCCAAAAATGTAAAAACATTTGAAAAAATGATAAACTTGAAATTTAACTATTTTTGGGTGATGCAAGATTGCCCTTACACCACTGGATGCTCCTGCATCAATTTTTAGCCAATAGAAATATTTTTGAAGAATAACAATGTTCTTACTGATGCCAAAATGGTCTACAACAAGACTGTAGTTTTCCTCCCATGTCATCTTTTTTTTCATTCCCCCTAGTGGGAACACCTATGTGACCAACGTGACAAAGCATACCATCGTACAAATGAAAATTAGGGACATAGTTTCCTTCTACCAATTTTTTGTAAATGTCAACAATATCAAAGTCATCACTATATAGTTGGGCCCAAGTTGTTGTTTGGTGACCACATGAATCCAACACCAAATTGTTAAAGCTGCAATTGGAGGCCTACTTAAACAATCTGCCATTTTGTTGTTGCTCCCTTTTTAATGATGAATGTTGAGGTGAAATTGTTGTAGATAAGTAGACCACCTTTGATGCCTATCTTTTTTCAACTTCCCTTGTGTTTGCAAAAATTGATGGGGTTTATGATCCGTATGTATACTAGTCTCCTATCCTAGAATGTAATGCTTCCACTATTTGTAGGCCTAAACGATGGCATAGAGCTCCTTGTCATATATGGGGTATCGATGCACAGTATAAGAAAAAGTATCACTATGGCAGAAAACCGAATGTCCATGTTATAGGAGTATAGCACCAAGGGCATACAAGAAGTGGCACACAACCTCAAATTCTGCTTCAAAGTGTCACACAACCCTAAAATGTAGAAAATACCAAAAATAATGAATTTTCAATATTTTCCATTTGTACTTGAGCTAACACCTCTCAGCCCTGGACTGTTTTGGATCATTTATATTCATTATATATGTATAGGGTTAAACCACTAAAGAAATATCATGTTTGAGGTTTACATTTAAAATTTTATTGCTTAATATTCAATGTTTAACATAATATTACTGTTTTTTACTCAATTCTCATCATTTAATATCTAGACTCAATTATCAATGTTTAGATTTTAGTACTAAGTTTCACCATTCACACTTCAAGGATTAAGTTCTATGTTTTAATGTTTATGGTTTGGGGTTAAGATTTGAGGTTCAATATTCAAAGTTAATCATTTACGTATTGAGATTTAGTGTTTTATGTATAGTCCTCAACATTTCAAATTTATATATGAGTTTAGGATTCATAATCAAGGTTAAATGTTTTATGTAAAGTACCTAGGTAGTGAGAAGTAGTCAAAGGTCTCAATAAGAAATGGAAATGCTAGGTTTCAAGGAATGGAGGGAAAAAATATTAGCAAGAGGAAACCAACAAACCTAATAAAAGCTACAAATAGACATAATCACCCCTAACACTTAGAAATTTCTATAGTTTCGAATATTTAGGCATGTGACGAGTATACTAAAAGACAAAACACTACAACAAGAACTTTTTTAATAAGGGTGTCTATTGAATGAATTCTTAGATTGGTTATAGATGGTGGCCAAAACATTGTACTATTAAGAAAGGAAGCACTCAACTTTGGATAAATTTGCACTTACTAATATAGGCCCCAACATCACCTAGAAAGGGGCAAGACAAAGATATCACATAAAAACTATAGGGAAAAAATATAAGTATTTGATCAAATATCAATGGACTCTATAGGCAACAAAATCAAACTAAAAATGAATTAGAAGCACAATAGGGTCCTTTCATTTAAAATAAAATGTTAAGATAGAGGCTCAAAAGGACAAACATCAATAAAGGAGTTAGTTCTCTGATTTTATCTTAAACTAGAAATGGTGTTGCAAGGCATAAATAAGTGGAAACTTTATTAGAGAATGTTCATAAGCATTCTAAGATAATCAAACGAACTTAGGAACCCATATATTAAGGTTTATCATAAGTAAAGCTTTTTAAAATAACTTCATTAATGAAATTAATCCTCATGAATTACAAGGCCCTTGATTGATCTATGGAAAAATGTCTATGCAATTGAGCTCATTTCCTCTTCATGAAATCAACTAAACTAATTGTTAAAAGTAGGAATTGCAAGAGTCTTGGAGATAAATTTAATTTCATTGTGACAATTAACACATACTCAAAGGTTCTTAACAAGACTAATAATTGTTGCAACAGGCATGTCAAGAAAACCAAAATAAATTGACATCTTTTCACTATGGTGGTAGAGAAATAATTTGTTTCACTCCTTTTCCACATGACTAAGTGTCTTGCATCTGGACAATACCCAATTGCCTTCATCTCCCAAGCCAATTTCTCCAACTTTACATAGATTTACTATGTTTGTGGATGTCATCTGTCTCCTACAAAATAAGCACATGGCGTTCAATACATCCAAAGAGCTTGTTAATTCCTTATCCTTCATCAATCTCATTACCATTCACTCACACCACTGTCCACTACTGCATAGATGCTTGAAAGAACACAAGTCAATTTTTTTAAGATCCAAATAAAAAATAGCATTGTTATAAATAATCCTAAACCTGTATTCATATGTGATTTGCAGGCAGCAAGAAAATACATCGGCACATCCACCACAGGTTTAGCTTACAAAATAGCTCTATCCTTTATGCTTTGATGGATGTCCATACCCTGTTCCAAAGCTCCCATTTTGGCACAGGCAAGGAGGATGCTGGCAAAGGTTGGCACGCTGGGTTGTACACCTGCCAATTGCAGTTGCTTGAAAGTTTCTGAAGCCTTTTCAACAAACCCATTTCGTGCATACCTTGCAATCATGGCATTCCACGAGATCACATTTTTTTGAGGCATTTTGTCAAACAATTCACGTGCCTTGTCTATGCTTCCACATTTTGTGTACATGTCTAACAGGGTGGTTGCAGCTACACCATCTGACAAAAAAATGCTTTCCTTTATGCTGCGATGGATGTCCATATCCCATTCCAAAGCTCCCATTTTGGCACAGGCAGGAGTATGTTGGCAAAGATTGTGGAGTTCTGATTTACACCTGCCGATTAAATTTGATTGGAAGTCTGTAAATCCTTTTCAGCAAACGCATTCTGTCCATATCCTACAAGCATAGCATTCAATGAGACCAGATTTCTTTGTGGTATCATGTCAAACAGTTGACGTGCCTTGTCTATGTTTCCACAGTTTGCATACATGTCTAGTAGAGCATATTGAATAATCCCTAGTCCGTTATGCTTTAATGGACGTCATTACTTTGTTCCAAAGCTGCCATTTTTGCACAGCCGCGAGTGACAAATGAAAACCAATCGCGGGGGAAACCTTGGTTTTGAATGTACTGAAACGGTGAGACTGCGCGGGAACATTTTGAATGCTAACGGTAAACGGGGGAAACGCAAACGGAAACGGCGATCATCAAGGGGAACAGGTAATTGGGCCCCACACCAGCCACCTAAACGTGGTCAACGCTTAGAGTGTGCTGGTTAAGCCAGCCCCTCCCGGACCCCAAAACTGTATGAACCGAATGTATTGCAGCCGACAACCACGAACATATTGGACTTGGAAATCGTGTAAAGCCCATCTGAAAGCGGCCTAAAGAAGGTTACGCCACTGATTTTTGTCTTACACGACTGAGCAAAGTTAGAAATGGAGTCTGTGACAAGGTAACCCGTATAACCGATCTCCATAATCTGGTAAGGATAAAGAAACCCATCTTTAGAATTGCCATAAAGACGCCCATCAGTCCAATTACCAATATTGGCATAAATGAAGGGAGCCAATATCCCACTATATTCGTCCTTCATACATGTGATATTAAAACCAGGGTATCCACAATCAGAATTATTAATCCAGAAAGGGTAACTCACACTCATTGAACCGCACATTTCTGGATCACATTTTGCAGCAGTAAAGCCCACCAAACAGAGACAAACTACAAAGCGAACGACTACTCCACAAAGCATTTGCGTTTGCATCACCATGTTCTGTTTGAGCAAAACTGGCTACTCAATCATCCCAACAAAAAGATGCTAATGTATAAAAGCGGCGTGGAAGTAAGACCTTTCAATAATTGCCGAAGACCTCTCAATGCTGACTAGTCTTGCCAAATACGTACCTCTCAATGACTAGTCTTGCGAAATACTTACCTCGCAATGCTGAATAGTCTTCAAGATGATTTTATTCAAAGGACAATGATGTAAAATGGGAAAATGAATTTCTAGCGAAGCGTACAAAAGAAAAACACGATGTGAACTTTACAAATAGTTTCTTATGATAAGGAAAGAATTCAAGTTGACAATATTAAAGTATTTTTCTAATGACGTCACATTGAAGTCAGCTTTTGTAAATACATTTCTATTTTTGGAAAACAATTTTTTTATATATGAAAGTAGTTGCCATGAAAGTAAGCTTTTGCAAAGATTCCACAATAAATTCATATAAAAAGGAGTTTTCGCAAAGACTTGTTAATAAATTCATATGAAAGTGAGCTTTTGCAAAGACTTTCACAAAGACTTGTTAATAAATTCACATGAAAGTGAGCTTTTGCAAAGACTTTGTAATAAGTTCATATGAAAGCGAGATTTTGGAAAGACTTTCGTAAGTAACAAAGAGAATTGCAATGAAAGGGTTGAACTTTTTTTGTTCTCAAAATTAAAATTGAACAATTTATTTTACAAGGAAAGGGGTCATCAATGTTTTTTGAATGTAAAATAGAATGAAATATGATATTGACTTTTGTAATTGAAAGGAAAATTATTAAACACATATTAACCTCAAGGTTTTATGCCTAAGGATTGACAATTCAAAAATATTTATAAAATAAACATAAATGTGATATTTAATTGAATTTTGAGGATGTCAGATATGTTGAAGATGTTAGGGATCAATTTGAACTCTAAGTTGTTTGACTAATGTGATAGAAATTTGTTGGAAAGATGTTTTAGACCTTGCATAACAATGTTGTTCATCCATGTGAGTTATTTAGGGATGGAAGGCATCCTATTTAATTTACTGAGTCGATAAAGGTGAAAGAAAAATAGTGCATATTCTACTGTTTATATTTGATGGCTACAAATTCAATATTTTTAAGATTTCAATATGTTATATCAATTATATCAAACAAACTATCAAGAATTTAAAGATAATATATAGTGATTTTTGTCATTTTCTTTGTAGATTTAATTTTTTAATTTTTTGAAATTATTACAATTATCATTTTTGTTAGTTTTCATCATTTTTTAATTATTTTTCTATTACTTAACAAAAATGATATATTATCATAATGCATACATTTTATTACAAATAAAATATTTCTAAAATTTATCAGAATTAGGTCATTAACTTCAATATCTAGTATGCATATATTTTTAGAAAATGTTAATTATCTATTATATTTATGATAGATTTATTAATTGGTATTTACAGAAACCTAGACCTACAATCTATCATTACACATTTCTCTTTAACTATTTATCAACATTGATTTGATTTTTTCATTAAAATTATAAAGACAATGCAAAATGTAGTACAAATTTTTGGACCTAATTTTGTATTTTTTCTACTACCTCAAATAGAATTCATTTTCCTTAAAATGTACCTATCTTTCTTATAAAATAAAAAATATAATATTAAAAATATGTTTTATATTATAATTTTTGAAAAGCTACTTTTGAGAGCTATGTACATGTAAAATAATCCCAATGCACATTACACAAAGTCAACTATTTTCACAAGTAAATGGCAACATATGGGAGAAGAAAAAAGTTGTTAGGGAGGTGCCATATAAGTAGGTTCCATTGAACCCACCTTAGATGTAAGGTGCTTTGATCAAATCCATGGTCCAATTCATAAATACACAAGTTCCCCCAAATGTCCACTACACCAAAATTGTTCTTTTAATAAAAAAAAAAACTAGATCAATAGGTTATAAAAGGAATAAATGAAATTGAAATTCTCATCTAGCCTCTTTCTTATTTAGATGTCATATTTTTTTCTAAGTTGGATAAAATGAGAAGAGTATAGTCTTGAATTATTATACCTTAGACAAACCCAAGAAATTTTAGAAGCATGTATCTAAATTTCATTCTACTCTATTGGATGGTTTAGTTTAAAGAATAATGATAGAGGCATATCAAAATTTGATTAATAAGGGGCACTTTTAGAAAACATCAAGATTAAATAAATATTTTATAGTTTTTTTTTTTAAAATTTAAAATTTGGAGTTTCTAGGGTTCAAGCTTTAGGCATAAGGCTTGAAATTTATGGTTTACGATTTAGATTTCAAGGTTAAGGGTTTTGGGTTTATAATTCAAGGTAAGAGAATTATGGTTCACATTATAGGTTTTAAACTTAACTTCTAGGATTGAATATTCAATTCTTAGCATTAAGATTTACTATTCCATGCTCAATTATTTTTTTTTAGTGTTCATATAAATTTGTTCAAGTGTATGAGGTTTAGTGTTATAATTCATTATTCATGGTTTAAGGGTTAAGGCCTAAGGTTTAATTAACATTTAATTTTCAAAGCTCAAGATTCAATGTTTAGGGTTCACATTTCATGTTCATTTAAAATTTAATGTTCAACATTAAGATTTAGTGGTTTGTGTTTATTGATCATAATTTAATATTCAAAATTTAGAGTTTAGGATTGACATTCAAAGATCATATTCAATTCTCTATGTGTAGCATTTGATGCTAAGGTTCATAGTTTATGGTTAAAGGGTCAAGGCCTAGTGTTTAACACTTAGGGGTTATAGTTCAATTTTAATTGTTTAGGGCTTAGGGTTCAAATTTCAATGTTAAGGGTTCAAGAATTTAATGTTCCAATTTGATATTTATTGCTTCACATTAAATTCTCATCGTTTAGTTAACTCAAAATTTATAGTTTAGAATCATGCTCAAGTTTCAACTTCTAGTATTAAAAGTTCAACATTTACAATTTTACATTGATATTTAGTGTTATAATTTTAGTCCTCATCATTTAGGCTTCAAATTTAGTTGTTTATTTATAGGTTTCAATAGTAGAGTTCAGGGTTCAATAGTCAAGGTATATGATTCAAAATTTAGCATTTATGATTTAGAGTTTAAGGTGAATATTTTATGGTTAAAGTATTAGAGTTCAACGTTAAGCGATTAGATTTCATGTATTTTATGTTTATATTTTAGATTTAAGGATTTAGTATTTAATTCTCTATATTAAGATTATGTGACCTTTATACTTAGTGATTATCATTTAGTAATTATATTTAATTTTTTTTGTACAACTAATTTAATTCAAATGTTATTTCTTTCAGGCTTATAGGGTAAGGACTAGAGTTTACAGTTTACAGTTTGGATTTTAAGGCTAAATTTTAATAATTATCACATTTGAGGCTAAACCTGCAACATTAAGTGTTTCAATCTAATATTTTTGTGGTTTACTTTTAGTGGTTGACCAATTAACATTTAAAATTTAGATTTTTTTTCCATCAATACCTTGAGAATTTTTAGCCTAGCATATGCTAGACAAGGCTACAAATAGGGGACCTCATCCTAGCATCAATACACTACATTAACATAAAGTATAAACTCATCATCCCAATATCTGAACAAGGGCACAAATAATAGACAAATTTTAACGTTAAAGATTCAATAATCAGCGATTAAAAAATGTTATTTGGTATTTTCTATTTAGTTCTCATCATTTATGGTTTATTGATCAAAATTATGAATTCAAAAACAATACTTGGTGCACAACTTTTGGTATTGTGAGATTTTTCAAAAGAACAACAAACTCGAAAAGAGATAAATGTAGCTCCAAAAACTAAATTATTTACATTCAAAATTGGAATATGTACATTGCAAGAGGAATTCCAACAGCCCTCACATTGTTGGGAATTCAAAAATGAGAAAATAAAAATCTAAAACATAAAATTTTCAAAAAGCTTGTATATTTTTCTAGCCCAACTTGGTGAGGTCATAACTCCTAGCCCGATGATCAAAATTTGATCTTCTCTACCTCATTGGAAAAGTCTCAAAAGAGATATAATTTTAGTCCCTTAAATAGAATGCCTATGGTGTTTGAAGATGGTTAGTTCTCCCCTCTAGGTTCATGACAAGGGACTAACCACCTCCCGTGTGATCCATATCTCTACTGTTTGTATTGGGCGTTGAAAGATCGGTCTTTTGATGCAACATAAAATGTGGGCCAACAATTGGTATCAAAGTGTTGGGTGATAGGTTTGAATCCCCTTGGGTACCATTGAGGGGGAGATTGTTGGCAGATGGTGAACCCTCCCCTTGAAATTCATGACAAGGGACTAACCGCCTCACGTAAAATCCATATCTCTATGATTTGTATCAGACATTGAAAGATCAATCTTTTGACACAACAAAAAATGTGGGAAAACATATGGCACATTCAACTGAAGGGATGGATGACACTTTTGACCCCAAATTTTTCTTTGAAGACCTCCAAAAATGTGATTTACTAAAATGTAGAAAAACTAAAAAAAATGAATTTCTAGTATTTTCCATTTCTGCTTGAGCTAACACCTTTGGATCACCCCTAGACTATTTTGGATCATTCCTTCCCCCTTGATAGGCAATGGGCCCCATTGCATTTAGTTGTTGTAGTAGATGAGAAAATTGTACTTGAATCCATTCTCTAGTTAACCACTTGCCTTGGTGGGAAAGCTAACTAGCTCGAACCACATGATAGAGAGGAATGTACTAATTTTTTAGAGTCTTCACAATAAAGTTGGTGGCATGATCACATTATAAGGGAGTAGTGGTCTCTGAATTCAATTTTTTAGCATGAATATGCTCAGTGGCCTTTGAAATATCCGACAAAGGAGGAAAATAAGGTTTCAATAGCTCCACATTGAAAACTAGATGCAGCCCCAAAATGGTGGCAAATTAAGCTCAAATGCATTTTCACCAACTTGCTTGATATTTGTACATGGGCCATAGTGAAGATTATGGAGCTTCTTGTTTGGTACTTGAAGAAGCTCCTTCAGAAGATGCACACACACCTTGTCGCCAACATGAAATTGATGAGGAGTTTTGTGTTCATCATGCTTGTCCTTATACTTCTTATTATTGTGCTCCAAAATCTCATGAACCTGTTGTTGTAGGTGTCTAATCTTATCAATGAATTTTATTGCTTTATCTTTTTCCCTCTCAACATTTCATGGTATTTTAAGTTGTATTATAGGTAACTTGCTATATCCATAGGTGTCAATGGTTGATACCCAACAAAAAAATCAAATGGATTGTGCCTTGTAGAACTATGGAGTGCATAGTTATAGTTGTGTTGGATGTAGGGTAGGCTTTCATCCCATGTGTGAGGATTCTTTAAATGATACATTCATAAGATGTGAATGATCATTCAATTTACCACCTTTGTTTGTCCAACTTTTTGAGGATGGAATGTTTTAGACTTTTAACTTCACGTATCAATCATAGCCCATAGTGCAGACCAAAAATTGTTGATGAATCTACTATCCCTGGCAGAAACAATGCTTTTTGGCAACCCAAAATGAACCCAAACATGTTTGAAAAATAGCTTGGCATTCTCTTTTGGAGAAATGTTTTTCATACAAGCCACCTTGATAGCCATTTTGGAAAACCTATCTATCACCACATATACACAATCATGACCCTATCCGATATTTGGAAGCTTAGGCATAAATTCCATTGAAATTGATTTTCATGGTTTATCAAGGATAGGTAGTTGTAAGTATAAGCCTATTTTATGATTTGTAGGCTTTGTGATTGCATAGGCTGCACAAGCTTGAATATATGAAATGACATCATGTTTCATTTTTAGCCAATAGAGATATTTTTGAAGAATAACAATGGTCTTACCGATGCCAAAATGGCCTACAACAAGACTATAGTTTTCCTCCCATATCATCTTTTTTTCATTCCCCCTAGTGGGAACACCTATGTGACCAATGTGACAAAGCATACCATCTTACAAATGAAAATTAGGGGCATAGTTTCCTTCTACCAATTTTTTGTAAATGCCAGCAATATCAAAGTCATCACTATATAGTTGGGCCCAAGTTGTTGTTTGGTGACCACATCAATCCAACAACAAATTGTCAAAGCTACAATTGGAGGCCTACTCAAATAATCTACCACTTTTTTGTTGCTCCCTTTTTAATGATGAATGTTGAGGTGAAATTGTTGTAGATAAGTAGACCACCTTTGATGCCTATCTTTTTTCAACTTCCCTTGTGTTTGCAAAAATTGAAGGGGTTTGTGATCCATATGTATACTAACTTCTCCTTTCCTAGAATGTAATACTTCCACTATTTTTAGGCCTAAATGATGGCATATAGGTCCTTGTCATATATGGGGTATTGATGCACAATATAAGAAAAAGTCTCACTATGGCAGGAAACCGAATGTCCATGTTACACGAGTATAGCACCAAGGGCATACAAGAAGTGGCACACAACCCCAAATTCTACTTCAAAGTGGCACACAACCCTAAAATATAGAAAATACCAAAAAATATGAATTTTCAATACTTTCCATTTGTACTTGAGCTAACACCTCTCAGCCTTGGACTATTTTGGATCATTTATATTCATTATATATGTATAGGGTTAAACCACTAAAGAAATATCATGTTTGAGGTTTAAATTTAAAATTTTATTGCTTAATATTCAATGCTTAACATAATATTAGTGTTTTTTACTCAATTCTCATCATTTAATATCTAGTCTCAATTATCAATGTTTAGATTTTAGTACTAAGTTTCACCATTCACACTGCAAAGGTTAAGTTCTATGTTTAAACGTTTATAGTTTAGGGTTAAGATTTGAGGTTCAATATTCAAATTTAATCATTTACATATTGAGATTTATTGTTTTATGTATAGTCCTCAACATTTCAAATTTATATATGAGTTTAGGATTCATATTCAAGGTTAAATGTTCAACATCAATGGTTAAACATGTAGAGTTTGATATTTATATTTAATACTAACATGTGTTGAATTCTCATCATTTGGTTTATATTCAATTGCTTGTGTACAAGTTTCAAAGCTAAGGTTCATGGTTCAATGGTTCAAGGGTTACGACCTACTGTTTACCATTTATGGTTTAGGGTTCACATTAGAGGTCATACTTTCAATGCTATGAGTTCAACATCAAGATTTAATAATTTCCTATGTTTTTCTCATAATTTATTATTCAAAATTTAATTGTAGAATATGATAAGAAATAGAATATTATACTAAAGTATATCATGTTCCTATCATAACCTCATTCTCATCATTTGAGAGGGTATGGGTAGGACTAAAATTTCCATTGGATGAGGTAATTCCTCTAGGTGCACCAATATATTTTAGGATTCACATTAGAGGTCAAAATTTCAATGCTATGAGTTCACCATGTCAATATTTAATTGGCCATTTTTTTCTTATAATTTATAATTCAAAATTTAATTGTAGAATATGATAAGAAATAAAACAGTATGCTAAAGAATATCATGTTCCTAGAGCATAACCTTTTTCTCATCATGTTAGAGGGTATGGGTATGACCAAACTTTCCAATGGATGATGGAATTCCTCTAGGCACACCAATATATTTTAGGATTCACATCACAACTTAGTTTTTTAGCATTCAAATTTATAGTTTAGGCTTCCTAGTTAAGGGTTCCCTAGTTATGGTTGAATGTTTACAATTTTAGTAAGTGTTTATTTTAGATTTAATTATTTGATCTTTATTCTTTGATGTTTTAATCTTAGGAGATTCATATATTGAACATAACTAATTGATCATTGTAATTAGTTGTTTAATATTATTATTGAGCTATATATTAGTATTAAAAATATAAATATTTTTTACTAGATGTAAATATTAAAGGGGATTGTGAAATCAAAGTTGACATAATTGGATGAGGCCCAAATTTAAGTGAATATTAGGTAGTGGGTTGATTCTCAATTTAATATTGAATAGGAATCCCAATTTACCAAAATTGATTTTAGAGTGTAGATCAATAACTAAATGTCAAATATATACTATAGAGTAGACCAAATTTGATATGTATATTGTTGAATAGGGTGACTAAGCTCTTCCCTCCTCTAATTTAGATACTAAAACTATTAAAGAGGTTGGTAAAAAGATAAATACAAAGAAAAAATTGGACCATTTAAGTGATATTGACATTGATTTTTTTAATTAAAAACATTGAATAAATATGCATAAGAGGACAATCAATAGAAAGGTATAAAAATATATATTTGATGACTATTTTATAAGAAACACTTTAAATAGTCGAGCCTAATTATTAGTATCACTTCTTGTTCATGATGAAATTGGGGAGCTATTAAATTTTTTGGATGCATATTTCAGAAACATGAGAAAAAAAGGAAAAAAAGTATGTCATAGGAAATATGAGAAGAGGTCTACCTTTAGTTGGTAAAAGATCACAACTAATAATAATAAAAAAGAATCTAGGTGAGTGATGTTGAATTCAATAGTGATTTTAGAAATTATTAGATTAGTTTCGTTTCAAATGTATTTGGTACTATTAGGGAAATCATAATGAGATGCAAAAAAAGGAATACTTTGGATGACACTAGTTAAAAGGAAATTCAACATTAATTTTTGTAAAGATCGTCAATCTAACTTAATTATGAATGATGTAATGAGGAGTTTTTTTATTATTTGACTAAGCATACTAGCTCTTGGTCAAACATTAATTATAGATGTTATTAAACACAAGATTAGGAAGATTGGTTATGTAGAATATGCAAGAAAATTATTAAAAATATAACTCACCATTATGAATGTAAAGTTTTATGTTGATAATCTTCATGTGAATAAAAAAAAACCTCTTGAAACTTGTTTTCAACACCAATTTTAATTTCATCTTTATTATCAAGTGTTCTAAAAGCTTAAGAAAAACTCCAGCATGTGGTGTCAAAAATGTACCTCCTAAATGAGTTAGGGAATTCATATATACTCTATTATATGTAATAAATTTAAGGATTAAATTTATGGTCCAATCAAGCATAAAAGGACTTTATAAAACATGTGGAATTTATTAAAATATTCATTGACAAAGGAAGACATTTATGTGACCAATTGCAGCAAAAATCTAGTAAAGGAACTAAAAAACTAGATTATGTGGAAGAGTAATAACCTCTTGGGAAATTTATGAAATATTTACAAAACTTCATAGTTTCATATATAAAACACACTTCTTTTAAAAAATAAAAGAAAATCAATGTAGGACACTATAGGATACTTTTCCTCTTGGAGCAATCTTACAAGTAATTGAATTTGTAGATAATTACTCATTTTCAATTTTAAAGGGTTGTAGACACCCCAAAAATGACTTTCCATTTTATAATTACTTAAATAAATATTTAATTAATTTTTTTACCCAATTCACTTTCTTTCCATGTCCCCACAATCAATTTAATAATTTTATTATTTAAGTAATTACCCATTATCCCTTTAATTAATTATATATATCCCTTTTTTCTATGGTTGATCAATTTATTTAATTTTGTTGGCATAGGTTTTATTTTTCTAGTGGGTTAATTTATTTTCCCTAGGTACTAGGTTTTTGCTACACTTTTATTAAGCTTTCTTAGGATAATAAAGTGATTTTGTTATTTTAAAACTAGGAGATAAGGTGATGAGTTATATCCACACGTAAATGGTAGAGCAATTATCTTTTCATAACTTTATTTAATATTGGTGGTTATTGCTGGTCAACTCCTATTTGTTGGATTTTCCACCTCCATCATCTCCTTAGTTCTATATAAATTCATTACATAATTTGGCATATATGTACATTGTTGTATGCAATCATTATTTTGTGAATTTTATTTGAGTTCCTAATGCAATTTTGTCATCTTGGCATTTTCACATCTCTTTGAATTTCAGGTCTCTAATTGTGTTATTTCATTTACACTTTTATAGCTTATCTCTCTCATAGAAACATCTTGGTTATTCATCTCTTTCATATTTCTTTAAATAAGGTATAAGAGGTTAGATTTTGAGATTTTTGAGTTCTTGGATTTTTTATTAAGAGATAGGAGGTTTTGTATGATCTTGAAAATTCCCTTATGCTCTTCTCTTGCATTTCATTATGATCTAGAGAATCAAAAAGGAGTTATGAAGATTCATTAGTCATATATTTGCATGTGTGTTTTTGGTGAGATCTAGTGATTGCATCTATTATGGTTATAGTGATAGTATTTTTATTCTCCCATTGAATTTGGGAGGCTCAAGAAAGTTAGATTTGGGTTTTCTTTCACTCAATTTGGCCACCATATGACACAATAGCAAACAAGGGTTTGAAGCTTAGATCTAGTGAACAATTTTTTACTGAAGCATTTTTGACCCAAAAGGACTTTACCATTGCACTCAAATTGTCCAGAGACCCCTATTCTCATATAATTTTTTTTCATTTTATATGAATTTTATTTTTGACAATTTTTTATTTTGCTAGGAGGGTCGTCATTACAAGCCAAATTTTGCTATTTTTAAAAAATCATCTTTTTTCCACAATGTTCAATTTTGGAAAACTAGATATCATAAAAAAGATAGAGATAAGAAAATTCCATCCACAGAGGTATTGAATTTTTTTTTCCATTTTCTCTAAATATTGCAAGTTGAAGTTTTTGTATTTTTTCTTCAACAGGCCATAACTTTCACCCTAGAGCTCCATTTTTCAAAAAAAAAAAGGGGTTGGAAAGGTATTGAAAAGAGCTACACAACTACATGATCTATTTTTCTATATTTTTTATCAAGTTCATTTTGGTTGAAAATTTGAACTTTTGGCCGTTATGGGCCTATTGAGCATTATATTTAGGAAAAGGCCTTGTAAATGTACTAATAAAAAAGTGCCAACATTGTAATATCTTGGGGGGTGATTTATAAGACTAGTGTAAAGGGGAGTGTCTCTTGGTGTCTCTTTTTCACTTTGCATTATCTTTTCATTCACTCATAAATAATCCTATTTTCTACCTAAAATGGATCAAGTAATAGTTCTTGTGTTAACACCCTACAACTATTTTGATTAGAAAAGTAAAATGAAACTCTACTTAAAAAAGTATGGATTGCATAGGGTAACAATGGGACTAGAAAATGAACCAATAATTGATATAAAAATTCCAAAATGGTTTAATAAATGTGATGAATATTTTGGAACCTTGTGTATGTCTATATCTCTAGATATGATCTTTCATGTTGAATATTTTTCTTTAGCAAATGCAGTTTGGAAAAACAGTCGAGGATTGATTCACCTTTTTTTATTTTTCTTGTTTTTCTTTCTTTTACTTATTGAATTTGCATGTTTGTGCATCTTGATGCTACATATCATACACCTTGTGCGTGTCCCTTTTGTGCTTATGTCAGTTTGATGTAGGATCTTGGATCCTGGGGGCTTGACCACCTCCTTTGATCTTTGTTATCCTAGACCATACACATTGGTATGCTTGGACCATTCACATTGGATTTAAGGAACTTTTAAGCTAAATTGACTTAATTTTTCCTTAATTCGATGTTGTAAAGTATATTTATTTTCACCTTCACATTAAGTTTTGGGCCCTTGTAAACTAAATGAACTTAATTAGGCCTTGTTTAGGGTTTTATAAAGTGGTGTACCACACTTTCACACTAATCTAGGGATTCATTAATAAATTGGGGTTCTTTATGCCTTATTTTTCCTTATTTTGCATCCACAAGCCTTAATTAATGCATATTTCTGAGGATAATCCTAACATAAACCAAAATCCAATCATAATTCAAGAACTTTTAGGTTGTGTGGCCCAAATTTAGTGATTTGGGACTCATACGCCACCTTGGGCATAGGAGTCCCACCTAGGTTTTAGGTCCCCAATCCTAATTTTACATCATTCTAAGCATTTTTGAAGATCTTTTGAAGATGAGGTTGCAAGGTTGAAGAAAGTCATCAAGTTTTCACAAGGTTGTCATCTTCACAAAAAGTCACCTATAGGTTGAAAATTAGGGTTTCAAACTTGGAAGCAAAGTGTGAGAAAAAGAGTAGAGTTAGGAGAGCAGATTCAGGTCTTAATCCTCTGAAAAAGCATACTGGGACTGATATGCCACCTTGGGCGTATGGGTCCTAGTACTACCATTTTTTGGGTTTCAAGAGATTCAAATTAAGCACTGTCAGATTCCAATTTTGGCACAAAAAACCCAGTCTAGGACTAAATCGCCCAAACTAGCATATGAGTCCCAATGGGCATCAAATAGCAAGTTTTTAGGGTTTTGGAGCTTGTTTTGACCTCATCACTCTTCTAGGCACACCTTTCTTCATTTCCATTTTGATTTTTTGATTTTCAGTTTCATTTTCTAGGTCGTTTGGTTAGGCTTTGTATGGTACTTTGCATATCATTCACATTTCTTATCTTTCCAAGCCCTAGCTTGGTGGTGAACTATGTTATTGTCTCTAATAAAACCCTATGATACCTTATTGCAAGATCTTTTTCCCCCTTTCTATCTTCGGATTGAGATCTCTAAGTTTTCCTTGAGTGTAACAAGTGTAAAATAGGGACCCTACCTTTGTGCTCCATTCCTCAAAGGTGGGGTGTAATATTTCCATTGCTATAGGTTGCATAGGTGGAGTTACCTATAGTTGTGGGTATAGTTTCAAAATATATTGTTGATACATCTATTGAAGATGACAATATATATCTATGAGCCAAATTGCATTGCTTGTTAAATAAGGTGTTTCCCATTTTCTAACAAAATTTGGTTAGGGGGTCTCCATCTGCCAATATCACTCTAATTATCATCATATATCTATAATTATCACTCTAAATATCTACAATTATTTTGGAAAAAATAATGGGAGATGAGTATATGTCTACCAAAACATAGTGGCAAGCAATAGATAAGAAATCATACATAGAAACTGTTCATTTCCTTGTCTATGGCTTGGCATGGCATTCCATTGACCATGAGACTATTGCAAGTATGAGAAAGATTGGTGGTGTTGTCATTAATGTTGTCATTGATGTCAACACAGTTCAGTATGTTGCAGATTGTACATGTATAGTTGATATGCTATTGAGATGTTGTGAGTACATGGAGCTATCTTTATGATGTTGCAGATGTGTTGAATTTGTGAGTTTACAAGTGCTTTTGAGAAAATTAATAAAGAAAAGAAGTCAGAGTTAAGAATGTGCTCCTGTATGTGTTCCACGTTTTTCCTATGTTGATCCTATGCTTGTACAAATCTGAAGGTTTTCTAATGGTGATCTAGTGGTGATATCTCCTAAGTTGTAGCTTTTGGTTCGATGGGATGTGAAAGTTACATATACCGATGTGTGAACTGTTTTGGAAGAGTTGATCTCTCTATGACTGCGAGAATTTTTTTTCTCTGCAATCCTCTATTGTTCTACTTTAGAGCTTGTGGATTTGGAATGAGTCTCATAGTGGTGTTTTCTTGGTTCTGGAAAAGATGTGTGAGGTTTGGTGATCTGAAATTCATGTTTTAGAATTGTTTTATGTGTTTGTGTAGTCCAGATGGACTGATGGAAATAGTTTGGTGTTTCAAGATTGTTTCACTTGTTGTGAATGTATTTGAAGGAACCTAAGATGTGTTCTCATGCATAATGAAGTGTGTTGCATCATCCACGTGTTATCTTCTTGTTGGGAATCATGTACATCAATGATCTTTTTTGTTTTCATTAGGTTTGGCTAACCTAGTGTTTACACTTCATTTGAAGAATAAAATTTAATTAAGGAAACATGTGGTAGATTCAAGATATTATTTTTGATCTTGGATAAATGTTTTAGTGGTCCACTCTCATTACTTTCCACCACGGGAATGTTGAGTTTTCGACCTAATTTGAATTTATGAAATGAAGTGTATGTGGCCGACCTTGGAGAAAGTTTGTAAGGTTGAAAATGGTATAAATACAAGTCGAATTGTGAAGAATTGAAGGAAAATCCAAAGTGACGAAGTAAGCAACAAATCAAAACAAGAAGTATGTGTGAAAGAGAGTTGAGGCAATATTACTTCATTATGTTAGATTCCTGACTGCAGTGAGCTAAAGGTTTCTATAATCTATTGATCGTGGTTGTGAATGTGTGTTTAATTATTGTGGTGGATCTTTTGTTCTCTTTTGTGTTAGTAGGTAGTGAGCCTCCCTGTTGGACAGTGAATGCTTTCTATAGGAAGTGAGCCCTTATATTTGGACAATGAGTCATCTTCTGGGTAGTGAACCCTTGGTAGTGAGCCTCTGTATTCAGTTTTATAATCTCTTTATATTGTGAGTTAATCCTCACCATGGTTTTTCCCTCATTGGGTTTTCCATGTAAAAAATTGAGTGTTCATTGTGTTGATTTTACTTTCTGTTATTTTTGTTTCATGTTCATATTTAATAACAAAATAGTGTGGTTGTGGGATTGATAAGTTTTGAAGTTTTGAATATGAATTTGTGTGACAACTGATTCACCCCCCTCTCAGTTGTCCTGCATCTTTTTAAAAATTGATATCAGATCTTTGGATCCTTGGTGTAGAGCTTAACCACTTAAGGAAGATCTAATGGTCATAAGTTGGCGATCCCTATGTTTAGTGGATTTGATTATAGTGACTAGAAGGCACAGATGAAAGGATATATTATTGTTGTCACCTAGAAATACACCCTATGCATAGTGATGGAGACTGAGCTTTCTAGTGAAACATGGGATCATTTCAAGGCTGTGGATCACCTAAATTTGAAATGAACCTCCGGAGAAGGCCGACTTCCTTTGGGTATCACCTAAACTATCAATTCTATAAGAGTAAAAGGAGAAGGAGTGCATACAAATGAAATTAAACTATTCTTGTGGTGATACACTGAATAGATGAGGAATTATGGAATGAAAACAAGATGAACATACACTAGGAAACTTAACTTCAACCGTTTTACATACTCAACACAACTTCTTTTAGACTTATGCATCAATCTTAACAGGTTCGATCTACATACACATCTTAGGAAGGAAAGATAAATTTCATGGCCTTAAGGTATGAGTGTAGACTGATAAAACATAGTCAAAGACATGCATAATCAAAAGAAAATACAGAACTGAGAGTAGTAAAAACATGAACACTAGCTTCCAAGGTAAACTCTATGTCGTATTCTAGATTCCAATTGAGTTACAAAACATACATTTTAGTCGAGAAAGGATTGATGAAAAATCACTAACTCTTTAGAGTGTATAATCCGAACTATTTACAAAAAAGGCAAAAAATGCCTTATATACAAAA
>VDFB02091554.1:0-20433 GCA_007258455.2 Sequoia sempervirens | reverse complement strand
TTGTTTACCAGCACATATGGTATGGACTGTAGTCTAAAGTATCTTCTTTTAGCTCTGTTTAATCCTAATGGTAATTCACCAGTTTGTAGAAATTGGGCCATATCTTGAACCCAATTAAGTGTCGCTATAGGCACATCATCTTGAGCATCCCGAGACTCATTTGTATTAGCAAAAATAGCATCCTTTTCTAATTCATTTTCACTAATTGATCTTGTTGCAAGCTGTTCACAGAGACCTTTTCCTCTAACCAGTTTGGTAATCTTGATATCCACATCATATTCCATGACCTTGGTGACCCACCCTGCTCTTTTTTTATTTAGATTTTTGTTCAACAGAAACTCCTTCACACTTGAGTGCGCAACTAGAATATGAATCTTATTGTTTGACACTAGAGGCTTAAACTTCTTTAGGCTTCTAATCACAGTGAGAACATGTTTCTCAACAAAAGTATACCTTTCTTCATAATTAGTAAGCACTTGGCTAAAGAAAGCTATGGGCTATTCTAAGTTATCACTATTTTTCTGAACTAGCATAGCGAAGATTGAACTACTGCTACCAAAAGCATACACAAATAAGTCTTTAGAGAAATTTGGATTTACTAGTGTTGGAGCTGATGCTAAAGCTTCCTTGATTTCTTCAAAATTGCATTTTACTTCCCCAGTCGAACTGAAAACTGCATTCTTCTTTAACATAGCTGTCAAAGGCTGTAACAGGTTTGCAACATTTGGGATGAACCTTCTTAGAAAGTTGATTCACCCCAAAAAGCTCTATAATACTTTCTTGTGATTGGGAAATGGTAGTTCAAGTATAGCTTTGACTCTTTCCGGATCAATGGTAACTCCATCCTTCGATACTATATGGCCTAACAATCTACCTTCATGAACTACAAAGATACTTTTTGTAGGATTAAGGGATATCCCAAACTCCCTACATTTCTCAAAAACTTGCTTAAGGTGTGACAAATGTTCATCAACATTCTTAGAGTAAATTGTAATATCATCTAAATAAACCAGCAAAATTTTATTAATCAAACTTTGGAACACCATATCCATGGCCCTTTGAAACGTGGCACCAGCATTAGATAAACCAAAAGGCATTCTCTTGTAGGCCATAGTGCCCCATTTTGTTGTAAAAGCAGTTTTGAACTAATCTTCCTCTTTAACTAGCACCTGATTATAGCTCGAAAAACCATCTAATAAGGAAAATCTTTCAGAACTAGCAACTACTTGTAAGATTTGTTCCATGGAGGGTAGCGGTTAATGATCTTTCAAAGATGCTCGGTTAAGATCCCTAAAGTCTACATAGAGTCTTATCTCAACACTCTTTTTTCTAACCAGAACAAGGTTAGAAACCCATGAAGTGTGCTTAATAGGAAAGATGATAGCCCCCTCAACTAGTTTGGTCAGCTCTTTAATCATTAAGGGCTCAAGCTTAGGATTCAAGGGCCTTTGTTTCTATCTAACAGGCTTGACACCAGGTTCTAACTCAATTGTATGTTGCGCAATATGAGGATCAAACCCCCTTAAATCAAAATATTTCCAAGCAAAAACATCATGATACTCTTGGCATAAAATAATAAAAGCTTTCTTATCTTCAGCTGAACAGATTTTTCCCAATTTGAGAAGCTTGCCTTTAAAGATTTCAACTTCCTCATAATGGTCTTCTTTCACTTGGATGCTGACTTTGTTCTTCTTAAGCTGGTCATCAAAATTGAATATGGATTCTAAGGTAACCAACCCTTTGGGAAGCTTGTTGGTCTTCAGCTGTATAACTTGATCATCATACTGCTGCTTAATTTTTGCTTGATTCACCATGGAGAACTGATCTTCTTCGAGTAAAAAAGTAAGAATTTGTTCATCACTGTCAAAAACTTGCTATTAAACATTGTTATCAGGAATTGATGGCTTGACTACCAATTTCACATACTGATGCACCTTCTCTTTTCTAATGTCACCTGGGATATCAAACTGTGCCCCAACGGCTGCGAGCCTATCTGCATGTTTGTTCTGGTTCCTTGGAAAAAAACTAAGTTAAAGGTATCAAACTCCTCGATCATATTCCACACTCTATTTCTATAAGACTTTAGCGTGTCATTTTTAGCAATATTCAAGCCTCTTACTTGATTAAAAATTAACTCACTATCCCCATAAACTTTCAAGTAGGTTATTTCTCTCTTCCTTGCCCACTCAAGACCTTGAACAAGGCCCTCATACTCAGCAGTGTTATTAGAGCATGCAAAAGAAAAATGGAATGTAGAATAATACTTATCACCCCGCAAAGATAAAAGCATTACACCTCCTCTAGCTCCATTTTTGCTTCTAGAACCATCAAAATGCATCTCCCATAATTCATTCTGCTGCTCAAATTGACTTTCAACACTTCTTTCAAGGTTTGGCATTTCTTTCCTAGCTTCATGCAATACGTAATTGCCCAGACCAACATCCTGAATAAGCTCATTTGGATTATCAACCACATTCTCAGCTACCCATTCATTCAGGAGTACCTCAGGTACACTCGCACCTTGTAACTCTTGTACTGTAGCAAGTTCAGTATCTTCTAAAACAATAGAATTAACATTTATAGAAGATGGCACATAAGGTTCGATGTGATCCTTGGTGAGGGTCTCAAAAGTTATAGTTACCTTAGTACCATACTGGGTCCTAAAAAGCATATGGGACCAATCTGAAGATAAATACCCTCCAATTTTAGCTGTGAAGTCTCTAGATAGGCATAAAGCAAAAAATGGAGGCAAATCTATGACAAACACATCTTGTGGGATTGAAAAATTGGGACAGGCATGTAGTGTGAGATTCAGATTTTTAATAATACCTATAGTGTTTACTGTTGTCCCATCCAATTGAAGTACTCCCTTTTCTAATGGTTGGTATTGTAAACCTAGCTGGTCTGCAATCTTTTTTGGCATTACGAAACTGCTAGCCCCGCTATCAACCATGCAATTGTGCACCAATTTATTCCCCACTATTAAGGAAACATAGAAAGGAGGGGGCTTGACACCATTACTTTGTTATGCGGTACTATCCAAAGGTGCATTGGTTAAAACTGATTTTGTTTGACCTATAGAGACTTGATTTGGAGAATTCAAACTAACTGGATTTAATAAGGCTAACCGTAACAAATTCATTTGACCAAGGATTGCTAAAGAATCCCACATTGAAATTGAAACATTCATTTTTTTCATACTTTCAACAATGTTGAAAGGTGCAGATATATTTACCTTTGGCCGTGTCTTTACAACAACATGGTCAGGTTGCACTTGACTTGTTGATAAAGCATGTAAAGGTTGCTCCTTACTAGTGTCATGAACTCGCTGAAAAGTGTGTGGTACTTGTTGATTTGATGGACCAACAACTCCCTTATCTTTATTCGTTGCTTGTTCAATCTCGAAAGCCCTCTTTTTGGCTCTAGTGTTAGCAGCAACAGATGTGTCATCCTGGTTCACTCCACAAAATTCTTCTCTTTGCCAATTCAGGAGAGTTGAATCATCTGTAGGCTGATCATGCTATTGTGGATACCCCTCCTTAGGCAAATATTGCACACCTACAACATTCTGCACCATAAGAGTTTGGTTGATCACACCATTAGAGCATGTAGCTTGATTATGTGGCTGATTACATGGATAACACCATTCATAATCAGTAGCCAGATTGTTTTGAACAGGAACAAGCTCTTTGAAAACACTAATTGGAGCTGGATTATAGGCCTGAAAAGGTCTTGTGGCAACATTTTGTCTTGTGCCTTGGTAATTACCTTGATACTGCTGTCTATTCCCCTAGAATTGCTGTTGTTGACCTTGAAAAAGCTGACTCGAGGTCTGATTCTGCTGCTAATAAGGCCTAGAAGAGGACTGTTGTTTTTCCAAGTTCACCAACTTGTTACCAAAAGTCTATAAAAGACTTTTGATCTCTTGTAACTCCTATGATGAGCCTGAAGCAACACTTTCTTGTTTATCAACGGCTGGAACAATAGCCGACAACGTTGGTACAGCTGGTAGAGGTGTAAAATGAGGTATTTGCAAAGGGATATTTGCATGAATCTCTGGAAATATAGGCATTGGTGGCCTAGGAGCAAGTTTCTAGCCTGTATTAGGTTGTTTTCAACTCTGATTGCTATTTCAAAAGCATCTAGTAGAGAAACCCCTCCCATTGATTGTATCATAACAGCTATATCACTGTTAAGAGCCCTCAAAAAGTACAAAAATGCATATTCTGGAGGTGGCCTCACCATTGCAGGGATTCTTTCCCAAGTTCTTTGAAACTTAAAGGAAGTCATTCATCTTCTTGTGGAGCCCCTCTTTAATTGTAGTCAATTGTTTCCAATAGAGACAAGTTATCGTGACCTCGTTTGAAATTGTTTATGCAACTTGTTCTCCACCATCCCATGTTGCAATTGAACTAACCGTAGGCTCCTATACCATTGTGTAGCTCTTTCCTTTCAATGAATCACCATCAGCCTCACCGCAACATCCTCTTGGGTTATGTAATGGACTCTACATAACGAAGCCACATCTCGCATGTGTTCAATTGGGGTAGTTTGATCTTCTCCTGTGAAAGCTGGTAGACTCTTCAAGGCAGCCATTGGAATATCATTGTGTTGTGCCAAATTTAAGGGGCGCCCTCCATTAAAAGCAACAAAGGGTTGATTCCTTGGAGTGCCTATTGGAGGTGGGTCGAGGTGGATTTATCGTGCAAAGAAAATGAGATCCCAATGAATGGAGGGGTAGATTTGTGCTCCTTCTAGAATAGATAACTATTGTTCGCTGTTTCTACCTTGTTCTTGCTGGTGATAGCTACTTATTCAAAAGGACTCCAGCTACTTCTTTGTCCTAACTCTTTCCTCATAAGCCATGGTAATGCTCGATTCTCGGGTTTTGTCTCCCTAATGGTTTGCCATGTTGAATGACTTCTATAAAGTTTGGGACTAACTGGTTGCATACTAAACTAGTAGTTCAATCTAATTTCTGTCCCACCGAGCGTGCCAGAAACTGTTGTCACCTAGAAATGCACCCTACGCAAAGTGATGGAGACTAAGCTTTCTAGTGAAACATGGGATCATTTCAAGGCTGTGGGTCACCTGAATTTGAAATGAACCTCTGGAGAAGGCCGGCTTCCTTTGGGTATCACCTAAACTATCAATTCTATAAGAGTAAAAGGAGAAGGAGTGCATACAAATGAAATTAAACTATTCTTGTGGTGATACACTGAATAGATGAGGAATTATGGAATGAAAACAAGATGAACATACACTAGGAAACTTAACTTCAACCGTTTTACATACTCAACACAACTTCTTTTAGACTTATGCATCAATCTTAACAGGTTCGATCTACATACACATCTTAGGAAGGAAAGATAAATTTCATGGCCTTAAGGTATGAGTGTAGACTGATAAAACATAGTCAAAGACATGCATAATCAAAAGAAAATACAGAACTGAGAGTAGTAAAAACATGAACACTAGCTTCCAAGGTAAACTCTATGTCGTATTCTAGATTCCAATTGAGTTACAAAACATACATTTTAGTCGAGAAAGGATTGATGAAAAATCACTAACTCTTTAGAGTGTATAATCCGAACTATTTACAAAAAAGGCAAAAAATGCCTTATATACAAAAAAGATCTTGGCCCCTTAGGGCTTACAAAATATCAGTCCTTGGGATAGATCTCTCCTTAGATCTTTTGATGAAATTAAAGGTGCACCCCATGTGTCCTTGTTGCCTATGTTGGTGAAGAAACATTCCCAAAGAAGCCTTCAGATCTTTCTGCAACCACCACATTTACTTCTACTCCTTGTGTCCACCTTTGAATCCCCTGTCGAGTTGCTTTGAATGCCTCAGAGATGATCCACATTGATTTCACTCTGTTGATCCTATTGGCACCTAGTTCCACTGCCAACGATTCACTCGTAGCTCTCTCTGATTGGCTGGGTATACTCCACATAGATTCCTCGACAGTCAAAGCCCATTCAGTCAGAATCACATCTTGGTGAGACACTGGAAGTGTCTCACCGATGCGATTATGCCCCTCTGAATCTATCGGCATATCATGACACTGTCAATGAGAGTCCTTATCAAGCTTGCAAAGTCATATTGATATCGCCTTTATTTGGCGATTCCACCACTAGCAGCAAGAGATCATGTGTTTCACAAGACTTCATAGCGAAGCCTTCAACCTCTTGGCGAGCTTCAATTCCACTTTAGTCAGAGCTTGCTTGGTCGGTGAGACCTTCCACTGATCTCCTCTTCATTTTCGAAGTTCATTTCGATATCTCTCTGAGCTCCTCTTCATTCAGCAAGACACTTGAGTGTCGATGAGACGTTTTACCGAAGGAAAAATGTTACCCTGAGACCCCTCATCTTCGGCAGGAGTTGATTGATGTCACCCCAAATGCACTTCACTCTACCGAGCTCTACATTTCCTTCGACAAGACTGTGGAAAGTCGGGAAGACTTCATATCAAAGTCCACCAGTGATACTGATTCCCGCTTCCGTTGCTGAGACCACCCTCATTCGCCAAGACATCTCGTAGGATTCCTTTTCCTTCTGCAAGCTCTTCATTTCAGAAAGACTCTAAGCCTTCAGCAAGACATTACGCCAATTTAACTTTCCTTGGGCGAGAGCCCTATCCTTCGACGGGACATTACTTGGTCGCCGAGACCTCATAGCAATCGCTTCAACTCTTGGCGAGACCCTTTGTTGTTGGCAAAACATTGGCCTGTCGGCTAGACCTCTCGCCAGGCTCCTTGTCTTTCGACGATGAGTTTACTTTTCCTCCAGTTGGGGAGACATCGCTAGGTTGGTGAGACCTCTCGCCGACCACCCTCTCATACCGATACTTGCTGCCGTCACTGAGACCTCACCATGTCGGCAGGACATTACCCCGACGGTGGAAGCTACACCGACGGCGACTATGCCAGGGAGACCTCCTCAATTTGGCAGGACATTATGACGAAGGCACCAACTTTTGCCAAGAGCCTAGCCTTTCGGGAAGACATCTTGCCGAAGAAAAGACCTTAAGCCGAGAGCTCCTTGGTGAATTACCATCAGCATGACCTCTTGCATTTGGAAAAACATTTTGCCGAAGATGCCTCCCTTCAACGAGAGCCCTTTGTTAGCAAGACATTATGAAGGTCTTGGCGACTCTCTCCTTAGAGGATTTTCATGCCAAACTTGAACAAGGTAGGCCTCCCAACTAAGTTCCCTGTGACCTAGCATCATATTCATGACTTTTTCCTTTGTGTGAATGCTCCATTTGGCCTTCTCGAACCTCTATCACATGATTTATCTTTCCTGATTGAGCCCGTAGGTGAAAATTAGGTAACAATTATCTCTTTGGTTTCAAGACCTAGAAGGATATTGAGACAAAGTATACATACCCGACTAGTGGTCTTACTACTACAAATGATATTTTTTCTTATGAAGAAAATGAGAAGGTGAGGTATGCTATTTTTAGTGGTTTATCTAAAACTGAGCGAACTAAGGTTCTTTTCTTTGTATAATCGACATGATGTCCGGAAGAAGTTGGAAGATATGTATGAAGGAAATGAAAGAGTGAAATTGATGTTAGTTGGTGGAACATGTAGGATTTGTAAATTTGAAAATGGAAGAAAGTGAAGATTTTACAAGTTTCTTTCAAAGGGTTGAATTGACAGCAATTGAAGTTAGGAATCAAGGGGGAAAACTAACAAATGAAGATATAATTGAGAAGATCCTGATCACCCTACCAGATTGCTACAGTGACAAGATCTCAGTTATTGAAGAAATGTATGATCCTAAGAAGTACACTTTAGAACAAGTATTTGGCACCTTGAAAGCATTTGAGATGAGGAATTTCAAGAAAGAAGAGAAGACAAAAATGACATTTAAGGTAATGAAGATTGAAGATGAACTGAATAGTGATGGTTTTGCATGAGTTGGAAGCGAACTTCACCAAGAAGTTGAAGAAAGGTACAAAAAGTATAAAGGTATGTTTCCCTTTAAATGTTTCAGTTGTGGTAATATTGGTCATTATGCTTCAAGATGTCCAAATAGAGCTATACATAAGAATAACAAGGATTATAAGGATAAGGATAGAAAGGATAAGAAATATAAAAAGTTGTATTATGTTAAAGAAGAAGCTGGAATTTCTGATGATGAATCTAAAAATGAGGCTGATGATAGTGAATGCTTTTTTAGCTTTTGAAAATAAATCTTTGTCTGCTAATCCTGGAAAATGTGCAAGAAAGAATGTTTCAAAAGATAAGAAGAAAGGGATGGAAGGTACTGTGGTCACCACATTTCATGCTAAACAAGATGAAGACTACTAGGTGATTGACATCGAATGTTCTAATCACATGACTGGTGATAAGAGTAAGTTCACTAAGCTTGAGAAGTATGATGGTGGTTTAGTCATGTTTGGTGATGATTCAGAAGCTAAGATTTGTGGAAAAGGTATAATTAGTTTTTATGGAATAGACAACACTGATGATGTATATTATGTAAAGGGTTTGAGGCATAACCTATTGAGTGTTGGACATATGTGTAGCAATGGTTTTAAACTTATGTTTCAAAATAATACCTATGAAATCAAAAAAAAATCTAGAGATATGGTTGTTGCTGGAAGAAGAACTCATGGAAACATCTATCAGCTGAAGGGAGTTGATGGTCAATGCCTTGTATTACAAGTCAATGAAAGTTGGTTATGGCACTAGAGAATGGGACATGTAAACTTTGATAATATAGTTAGAATTAGTTTAAGAGATATCATCCAAGGTTTTCTTAGAATCAAAAAGCCTCATAATACTATTTGCAAAAGCTATCAGTTATGGAAACAAACAAGGTGTAGTTTTAAGGGAAAACAATAGTCTACTACCATAATGTTGGAATTAATTCATAATGACCTCTATTGACCGACTAGAATAGGAAGCCTGAATGGTGACAGGTATTTCATGCTCCTTATTGATGATTATTCTTGAATGATATGTCTTTCTTTTCTTAAAGAGAAGACTCAGACTCTGGATAGATTTAAAGTGTTTAAAGCAAGAATGAAAAATTAAGTGATTATGAAGTGATTATGAAAATCAAATGTTTGAGATCTGATAGAGGAGGATAATTCACTTCTAGTGAATTTAATATATTCTTTGAACAACATCGAATAAAAAGACAATTCTCAGCTTTGAGAACCCCTAGTCAGAATGAGGTAGTTGAAAGGAAAAAATGGACAATACAGGAAGCTGCAAGAACCATGATGAAAGAATCAAATGTACCAGATGTATACTAGATAGAGGCAATACAAACTATTGTTTATGTTCTTAATAAAGCACAGATTAGAGGAAACAACACACAAAATCATTTTGGGTTATGGATTGGTAAGAATCCTACTATGAAGTACTTCAAGGTATTTGGAAGCAGATGTTACATTAAAATACATGATGAAAATCTTGGAAAGTTTGATGCTAGATGTGATGAAGGAATTTTTCTTGCATACTCTACTACTAGCAAAGCATGTAGATGCTTCAATAAAAGATTGAAGAATATTTTTGAGAGTGTTAATATGAAAGCTAATGAATACATGCACAAACCTATTGAGATAAGTGAAGTTGAACATGATGATCTTATCTGTGGACAAGTACTTGCAGAGAATAAGGAGGAGGAAGAAGAAGAAGAGAATGAACCAGAACCTACTGTTAAGACTCCTAAGTATGTCCAAAAGAATCATTCGGAGGAAAAAATAATTGGAGATAAGAGTGAAGGTGTGAAGACAAGAAGCAAAGTAGCAGCTAAGGTAAATCTTTGTTTACTTTCTAAAGGTATGTGTAGGATCATGATGGGCCAAAAAGTGGCAATATGATGGGTATGTCGCTAACTAATTTTTTACCCAAAATTGATGAAACAAAAAGGGGTTTTAAAGGAGATCTCATCTTTCCACCAATATAAAATATTCTTTACTTTGAATTTAATAAGTAATTATTATTCATTTTCTATTTGAATTACTGAATAAAGTACTAATTGATAGGCCGATTGAAAAAATCTATAGCTTTCAAATGGTATCACATTTTTGAATCCAAAACATGTGTCACATTCTATGCTTCACATACTATAGGATTAAAAATAAAATTGAATTTCATGAAGTTTGACCAAGTTAAGGTAGTCCATTATACAATTTTTTATATTTTTTAAAATTTGTAATAAAAAAATCATAATTAATTATTTACTTGGAAAAAATTACAAAAAATATGCATCACGGGACACAGTCCTCTACTTATATCTAAAATCTTATAAAAAAATATTATCATTTTATTGTGGTTAGGGTGGTTAGAGACACCTATTTCATTTTTTCCCTGAAATTTACTACTACATTGAAATTTCAAAATTTCACCAAATAGATTTTTTAAAACAAACCTAGTAGTTTAGAAACTACATTCAATTTTCTATAGATTCTATTCTTACATATTTTTGAAATAATATAGATAACTTATTCAAATTTTTACGTCAAGTTGCCTAACTCTGATTTTTATGAATTTTTTGCCACTTAAGGGCTTGTTTTTTCCATGATGATCCTACACATACCCTAAAATTGAACCTAATTCAATAAGTGAAGCATGTGAAGATGAGAGTTGGATGATAGCTATGAAAGAAGATTTGCAGCAGATAGAGAAGAATTAGACATGAGAATTAGTCCCTAGACCTATGAATAAGAATGTAATTGGTTCAAAATGGGTGTTTCGAAATAAGTTGAACGAAAATGGTGAAGTTATAAGGAATAAGGAAAGACTTGTATGCAAAGGATACTCACAAGTTGAAGGCATAGACTTTGAAGAAGCATTTGTTCCTGTGGCTAGAATGGAAGCTATTAGAATGTTCCTAGCATTCTCTACCCACAAGGATTTCAAAGTGTATTAGATGGATGCCAAGTTAGCATTTCTGAATGGTTAATTGGAGGAAGAAGTATACATGGAACAACCTAAAGGATTTCAGTTATCTAAAAAATCAGACATGGTTTGTAAGTTGAAGAAGGCATTGTATGGATTGAAGCAAGCTCCTAGAGATTGGTATGCAAGATTGGATAGATACCTAACAAAGCAAAGATTCAACAAAGGCTCTGTTGACATCAATCCTTACTTCAAAGTGCAAAAATGTTGATAGTAGTTGTATATGTTGATGACATTATCTTTGGTGGAAATGAAGGCATGTGTAAGAAATTTGTAGAAGAAATGCAAAAAGAATTTGAAATTTCCATGATTGGTGAGTTGAATTTCTTTCTTGGTCTTCAAGTGAATCAAAATGACAAAGGGACATTCATTTCACAATCTAAGTATGTGAAAGAGTTGTTGAAGAAGTTTGGAATGGATGATTCCAAACCAGTTAGTAATCCTATGGTAATCGGATGTAAGCTAAGAAAAGATAATGAATCTGCTAAAATTGATAAGAGAAAATACATATCTATGATTGGTAGACTGCATTATCTTACTACTTCCAAAATAGATATTATGCATGCAGTATTTCTAGTTGCTAGATTTCAAGAAGATCCTAAAGAGACACATGTTACAACGGTAAAGAGGATATTTAGATACCTTAAAGGTACACCGGATTATGGTCTATGGTATCCTAAGGGTGTTGATTTCACCTTGAGTTCTTATACCAATGCAGATTGGGTTGCATGTGTAGATGATCGGAAGAGTACCAGTGGTGGTGCTTTATTTATTGGCAGAAGATTAGTTTCATGGTTGAGTAAGAAGCAAGAATCAATTTATTTATCGACTGTAGAAGCTGAATATATTGTTGCAGCACCCTATTGCACATAGGTTTTGTGGATGAAGCAAACTCTGAAAGATGTTGAAGTAATATGCGATGAGCCTATTCCCATTTTATGTGACAACACAAGTGCTATAGACATTTTAGAGAATTCAGTTATGCATTCAAGAACAAAGTACATATCTATCAAATATCATTTCTTGAGAGAAAAGGTATTGGAGAATGAAGTTTGATTGGAGTATGTGACAACAAAGGAACAAATTGTAGATATATTTACCAAGGCTTTTCCGAAGGATACTTTTGAGTATCTTAGGGAGAGGTTGGGGGTCCTTGGCCCTCTAAACTAGGTGCACATGAAGGTGCACCAGTCCAATGAATTCATATATTTTTCATTTATCTGGACTGATGAATGGGTCTACTCCGCAAGGGGAGTAGAAAAAGTTTTCATTGTTGCAGTATGAGTTGAATGGGTGCACTCCTAAGGGAGAGTGATCAGACTATTTTATCTTTTCCATTGATGTCAAAAGGGGAGAGAAATTCATGCGAAAAATAGTAGCAGAGGAAGAAAAGGTGTTCTCCTAGAATATTGTGTATGATGTTATCTTTGATGGTTTTTCATATCATGTGTTGCCATCAATGACAAAGGGGGAGATTGTTGCAAGTATGAGAAAAATTGGTGGTGTTGTCATTAATGTTGTCATTGATGTCAACATAGCTTAGTATTTTGTAGATTGTACAAGTATAGTTGATATGTTATTGACATGTTGTGAGTACATGGAGCTATCTTTATGATGTTGTAGATGTGTTGAATTTGTGCGTTTCCAAGTGATTTTGAGAAAATTAATAAAGAAAAGAAGTCAAAGTTAAGAATGTGCTCTGGTATGTGCTCTATGCTTCACCTATGTTAATCATATGCTTGTGCATATCTGAAGGTTTTCTAATGGGGATCTAGCGGTGATATATCCTAAGTTGTAGCTTCTAATTCGATGGGATGTAAAAGTTATGTTCACCGGTGTGTGAACTAGATTATAGCATAGTTGATCTCTCTACAACTAGGAGAAATGTTTTTGCTCTATAGTCCTCCGTTGTTCTACTTCAGAGCTTGCATATTTGGAATGAGTCTCATAGGGGTGTTTTCTTGGTTATGGAAAAGATGTGTGAGGTTTAGTGATTTAGAAGTCATGTTTCAAAATTGTTGTATGTGTTTGCGTAGTCCGGATGGATGGATGGAAGTAGTTTGGTGTTTGAAGATTGTTGCACTTGCTATAGATGTATCTGAAGGAACTTGATATGTGTTATCATGCATAATGAAGTGTGTTGCATTGTCCATGTGTTATCTTCTTGTTGGGAAGCGTATACATCAATAATCTTTTATGTTTTCGTTAGGTTTGGTTGACCTAGTGTTTACACTTCATTCAAAGAATAAAATTTAATTAAGGAAATGTGCGGTAGATTTGAGATATTATTTTTGATCTTGGATAAATGTTTTAGTGGTCCACTCTCATTCCTTTCCACCATGGGAATATTGAGTTTCCGACCTAATTTGAATTTATAAAATGAAGCATATGTGGTTGACCTTGGAGAAATTTTCTAAGGTTGAAGATGGTATAAATACAAGTTGAATTGCAAAGAATTGAAGGAAGATGCAAAGTGACGAAGTAAGCCAAAAATCAAAAGAAGAAGTGTGTGTTAAAGAGAGTTGAGGTAGCAGTACTTCATTGTGGTAGATTCCTGAAGGAAATGAGCTAAAGGTTTCCACAATCTCTTCATTGAGGCTGCGAATGCATATTTAATTGTTGTGGTGGATCTTTTGTTCTCTTTTGTATCAGTAGACAGTGAGCCTCCCTATTGGATAGTGAATCCTTTATGTAGGTAGTGAGATTTTTTATGTGGATAGTGAATCCTCTTCTGGGTAGTGAGCCCTTGGCAGTGAGCCTTTGTATTCAGTTTTATAATCTCTTTATATTGTGATTTAATCCTCACCATGGTTTTTCCCTCATTGGGTTTTACACGTAAAAAATTTGGTGTTCGTTGTGTTGATTTTACTTTCTATTATTTGTGTTTCATGTTCATATTTAATAACATAATAGTGTGGTTGTGGGATTGATAAGTGTTGAAGTTTTGAATTTGAATTTGTGTGACAATTGAGTCACCCCCCCTCTTAGTTTTCATGCATCTGTTTAATAGAGACCATATTTATTTGAGCCATTTTTTCAAACAATTCATTGTCTTGTCTATGTTGTTGCTTACTATTATGCTTTCACAGACAAGGAAATGAGCTATTTGAAAAAATACCTCAAAAAAATGTGGTCTTGTCGAATGCCATGACAAATGTAAATGCAATTGGAAACTCCAATTATCACTCTAGAATGAAGGAATTAATATATTGGAGAATAGTACTTGGTTGCGTAGGTGTAGATCCCTATAGTTGTGGGTATAGTTATTAGCTATGCAATGTGAAGTAATTCCATAACTACTTTTAGGTTGATTTTGTAAAAAAAATATATTGTAATTAAATTTTTTTCATCTATCTATCAGCAAATACTTATTAGTTATGCAATGTGAAGTAATGGTTTATGTTTGAAAGATGTGCAATGCAATGAAATGGAAAAAATTGGGTGTTTACAAAACTACAACCCGCATCACCACAGATCCAAACCCATGTGGTTTTTAAGCTTGTATATATACCTATGCATTACAAATAGCAAGAACACCAATTTCTTTCCATTATCGCCAATAATGAATAAACTTGTTGAAAGTGGTGAAACACAGAGTGCTAATGGTTCTTGGAAAAGAATGGGTGTTTATAAAACAATGCCTTTAATTACATTCATAAGGTCTAAATAAAAAAATATTTTCAAGACATTCATACTCTTTTGTAAAATTCTAAGATGCAAAACACTAGGTTTTACAAAACCTGCAACTCGCTTAAAGTTTGAAAACAATTTACAAACAAAAGACCTCATAATGTTTTAAAACCCTTTACAACTAACAACCCAAATGGTTAGAAACCCCTCAACAAACTTTAGATGTTTTTTGGTCTCCCCCTGCTCTCCAACCTTTCACTTTCAACCTGCAAAATTGAAAATCCAACAATACATAGTGTTAATGGTTGTGGGAAAACATTGGGTGATTACAAACGATGCCTATCATTACATTCCTACAATCTAAATAACAAAATATTTTCAAGACATTGATACTATTTTGTAAAAATCCAAGTTACAAAACACTGGATTTTCTAAAACCCTTTTTAAAATACAAGCCACATAATGTTTTAAAACCCTTTAGAAGTAACAACCCAATCAATTACAAACACCTCACCTCACTTCTGTTAGTCTTTCTTCTTCCCCACCTACAACTCCACTCTCCAACCTTTCACTTTCAACCTATAGAATGAAAGAGCTGACAATACAAAGTGTTAAAGATTGTTGGAAAATAATGGGTGTTTATAAAATGGTTTGCATTTCATTACTTTCCTATGGTCTTAATAGAAAAATATATTGAAGACATTCATACTATTTTCTAAAATTCTAGGTTGTAAAACACTGAGAAACATGCAACCCACAACAACAATGCACCTATGTGCATACAAAAACACATGAAACCATACATAAAAATATACAAAAACACACCTATCTACATACAGTCAGTTACAAACCCCTCACCTCAACTCAGTATCCCCTGCTTGCAACACCCCCTTGCTCTCCAACATTTTGGTTTCAACCTGCAGAATGAGAAAGTTGAGAACACAGGGTGTTTTCCAAGAACAATACTTGTTACAATTTAAAATGCATGTCTTAATCACATCAATGCTCTTCCCACCCATGGTGAACATATAGATTCTCTCACAAGGAAAAAAAATTTGGCGCAATTTGAAGCGACGGGACACCTCCTTATCTTCCTTTTCATGACATTTCCTTTCATTTTCCAATTCTGTCACTTTCATCATGCATCTGGCAGGGCCCGCACTATGCCGTCTAATCATGTTATGTATGTTTCTATGGATTTTCTTATGTATGGTTTCATTCATTTTTGTATGTACATAGATGTGTTTTGTCTACACATTAGTCGCATCCCACAAGTTTTTGTAGGAGTCCACATAACTTATGAATACCCCATCTTTATTTCCTTTGTTAATATGTTTCAACATTGTTTCTGCAACCTTACAGTAATACCTCTACTTCATCATTCTTCCAAACATTGTCAATGGATATCCATTATGGATTTTGGCATTCCTAACCATACTTTCTTTCATGACTTTTCTTATCATCTTCAACCATTATTAGCTTGATAGTTGAGAAGTACATTTTGTTTAAAATTTCTAAACCATTTAGAAAAAAATCCATTTTTTGAATATCATGCAATCACTACATTCCACGAGATTCCATCACTTTTGAGGTATTATGCTCACCTTGCCTATGCTTCCTATTAAATAGGAACATGACACCTAAGAGGGGGGGGTGAATTAGTTGTCACACAAATTTAAACTTAAACTTTAGCACTTATCAATTCTTCAACCACATTATACTGTTATTAGATATGAGCATGAAACACAAATAACAAAAAGTAAATCAACACAATGAACACCATATTTTTACGCGGAAAACCCAATAAGGGAAAAACCACAATAAGGGTTAACTCACAATATAAAGATTATAAAACCGAATACAGAGGCTCACTATCCAAATACAAAGGCTCACTACCTACAAAAAAAAGGACTCACTGTCTAATAGGGAGGCTCATTGCCTACAGATACAAAAGAGAACAAAAGATCCACCACTGCAATTAAAGCACATTCGCAGGATTACCAAAACCTTCAGCTCACTACCTTCAGCACACTGAAAAACTACTATCACAACTCACTCGCACACACTTCTCTCTTAAGATTTGTGGCACACTTTCATCATTTTGCATCACATTGTCATTTAACTCTTCACAATTCAACTTGCTTTTATACCATTCTTAACCTTAGAAGTATTTACCAAGGTCGACCACAAATAACCCATTTCATAAATTCAAATTAGGCCTGCAACTCAAAATTCCTGTAGTGGAAAGGAATAAGAGTGGACAAATAAAATTATTTCTGTGAAACTTCTACATGCTTCCTTAATTAAATTTTATTCTTCGAATGAAGTGTAAACACCAAGTTGGCCAAACCTAATGAAAACACAAAAGAACATTGATGAACACACTTCCCAACAAGAAGACACATGGACACCTCAAAACACTTCATTATTCACGAGACTTCATCTTAGACTTCTTCAGATATGTCTGCAACAAAACAATATACTTGATACATTGAATACCTTTTACCAGATCAACCGAAATATGCAAACTTGTACTGGAATAAAGAAACATGACTTCCAAATTACCAAACTTCGACCTTCTTCGCTAGAGCATAGTAAATACCTTCATAAGACATAACCCAGATCCACAAGATCTAAAATGAAATAGTGGAGGATTGTAGAGAAAAAATATTTCTCCTAGTCCATAGAACACTAAGTCTATTGGTAGAACACACATACCAGTGGACACAACTTTTATATACCATCTCACCAGAAACTGAAACTTAGAATAAATCATCACTAGATCACCATAATGAAAATTCTAGAACTACATAGGCATAGGATCAACACAGGAGAAACACAAAGCACATACAAGAGCACAATCCGAACACATTCATCACTTTGACTTCTCTTCTTTATCAATTTTCTCAAAAGCATTTGGAAACTCATCAACACAAAACATCTAGAACCATATAAGATATCTCCATGTACTCACAACATCTCACCAACATCTCAACTATACATGTACAATCAAAAACATACTAAACAGTGTTGACATCAATCACAACATCAATCACAACACAACTAGACTAGCCCATACTTGCAACAATCTCCCCCTTTGTCATTGATGGAAACATATGACGTGAAAAACCATGAAAGACAACATCATCCTTCACAATATTGGGAGAAATATTTTTCACATGAATTTTCTCTCCCCCTTACTCCAATCTCTCCCCCTTTGGCATCAATGACAAATATTAACAATACTGATTCCTCCCTCTTAGGAGTACACCCATACTGCAATAATGAAACCATTTCTACTCCCCCTATGGACTAGACCCATTTATCAGCCTAGATAAATGAAGAATCTATTATTTCATTGGAGTGATGCACCTTCATGTGCACCTAGTTAGGAGGGCCAATGACCCCCAACATCTCCCTAAGATGCGCAAAAGTATCCTTCAGAAGAGCCTTAGTAAATATGTCTACAATTTGTTCCTTTGTTGTCACATACTCTAGTTTGACCTCATTCTCCAACACTTTTTCTCTCAAAAAATGATACTTGATACATATGTGATTTTTTCTTGAATGCATAACTAGGTTATTTGAAATGCTTATTGCAGTTGTTGTTTCATAGAAAATGGAAATAGGCTCATCACATACCATACCAATGTCTTTCAGAGTTTCCTTTATCCACAAAACTTGTGTGTAGCAAGATGCTGCAACAATATATTCTGCCTCTATAGTGGATAAAGAAATTGAGTCTTGCTTTTAACTCAACCATGAAACTAATCTTTTGCCAAGAAAGAAAGCACCACCACTGGTACTCTTTTGGTCATCTACACATCTAGCCTAGTCAACATTTGTATAGGAACTCAAGGTGAAATCATTACTCTTAGGTACCATAGTCCATAATCCGGTGTGCCTTTAAGATATCTAAATATTCTTTTTACAGGTATAAGATGTTCCTTTTTAGGATCTACTTGAAATGTAGCAACTAAACACACTACATGCATGATATTTGGTCTAGTAGCAGTAAGGTATAACAACCCGCTAATCATGGATTTGTATTTTCTCTAATTAGTCTTAGCAGATTCATCATCTTTTCTCAATTTGCATTTGGTTACCATAGGAGTACAAACTAGTTTAGAATCCTCCATCCCAAACTTCTTCAATAGCTCTTTTACATACTTAGATTGTGAAATGAATATCACTTTATCAGTTTGATTCACTTGTAGACCAAGGAAGAAATTCAATTCACCAATCATATACATCTCAAATTCTTCCTGCATTTATTTAACAAACTTTTTACACATGCCATCATTTCCACCAAAAATGATATCATCAACATAGACAACTATAGTCAACATATTATTACCTTGCACTTTGAAGTAGAGGTTATTCTCAGCAGAACCTTTACTGAATCCTTGCTTTGTCAAATATCTATCTAGTCTTGCATACCAAGCTCTAGAGGCTTGCTTCAATCCATACAATTCTTTCTTCAATTTACAAACCATGTCTGGCTTGTTAGACAACTAAAACACTTCAGGTTTCTCCATGTACGCTTCTTCCTCCAACTCACCATTCAGAAAGGCTAACTTAACATCCATCTAATATAACTGGAAGTCCTTGTGGGTAGAAAATGCCAAAAAAATTCTAATAGCTTCCATTTTGGCTATGGGAGCAAATGTTTCTTCAAAATCTATACCTTCAACTTGTGAATAACCTTTGCATACTAGTCTTGCCTTATTCCTTACTACTTCTCCATTTTCATTCAACTTATTCTGAAACACCCATTTAGAGCCAATCACATTTTTGTTCACAGGCCTAGGGACTATTTCCCATGTCTGATTCTTTTCTATCTGCTACAATTCCTCTTTCATAGCTCTCATCCAACTTTCATCTTCACATGATTCTTTTATAGATTTAGGTTCTATTTTAGAGAGTAAACACAAATTTACCTCAACTGCAACTCTGCTTGTTGTCTTTACACCTTCACTCTTGTCCAATTATCTAATCTTCCAGATGGTTCTTCAATACATATTTAGGATTCCTAGCAGTAGGTTCTGGTTTATTCTCTTCTTCTTCTTCTTCTTCTTCCTTCTCCTTATTTTCTTATGGTACATGTTCGTAGATAGGATCATCGGGTTCAACTTCACTTATCTCAATGGGTTTACGTATGTCTTCATCAACTCTCACATTATCACTTTCAATGATCTTTCTCAACCTTTTGTTAAAACATTTGTATGCCTTGCTAGTAGTAGAGTATCCAAGAAATATTCCTTCATCACATCTAGCATCAAAATTTCCAATATTTTCATCATCATCTCTTTTAATATAGCATCTGCTTTCAAATACCTTAAAATATTTCATAGTAGGATTCTTACCAGTCCATAACTCAAAAGGTTTCTTTGTGTTGTTGTGTTTGATCTGAACTCTATTAAGAACATAAACAACAATATGTATCACTTCTCTCCAATATACATCTGGTACATTGGACTCTTTCATCATAGTTCTAGCTGCTTCCTGTACTGTGCTATTTTTCATTTCAACTACTCCATTTTGTTGTGGGGTTCTCAGAGAAAAAAACTATCTCTTTATACCATGCTTCTCACATAATGTATTAAATTCACTAGAAGTGAATTCACCACCTCTATCATATCTCAAAAAATTGATTTTTTAGATTTACTTCATTTTACACTCTTGCTTTGAATTCCTTAAACATATCTAGGGCCTTATTCTTTTCTCTGAGAAATTCAACCCATGTCATTCGAGTATAATCATCAATAAGCAACATAAGGTACCTATCTCCATTCAGGCTTTTGGTCTTACTTGGACCATAGAGATTAGTATGTACTAACTCCAACATTCTAGTAGTAGAATGTTCTTTTCCCTTAA
>VDFB02091552.1:0-65489 GCA_007258455.2 Sequoia sempervirens | reverse complement strand
TGGCAAACTAGTCATGTGCAGAACATAGAATAAAACAATAACCAGAAAGATATCATGTTTGAATACCAGAAACTTTATTCATTATCAGAAATATCATGTACAATCAAAGAGTATCAGCAGTGCTTAACAATATAAACATCGGCACCTCCCTTCCGACTATCCCAACAGACTACATATAACGTTCTGCGGTGGTTAGATAACCAACCGACACGACATTTCATAACAACATTAATATTAATCGGGACTTGATTACCCGAAAGTACAGGACATGTATTATTCTCACTAACTATTGTTTTATTAGCAATTGGCCGACTACGACCAAGGCCGACTAACACAAAAGTAAGCTATGCTATCTACATTTCTATTTATAGCAGGGCACCTGAAGTTCACATGTTGGCAGTGTCGATTCCCAAATTCAGTTGAGTTGGTGAAATAAGGAGTTTTGCCTAAGTTATAACGTTTAATTATTATTAAAGGTGACTTTAATAATAATTAATATTTTAATATTATATTATAACATTATATTTGCACTTTATGACTTGAGGGTCCATTCATCATTAAAAAGGGGGCCATTTTAATTAATTACTTGGGCGCCAATTTCAGGAACATATTTTAATATTCCAAAGTGCAAACATTATATTATTTTAAAATGATTTAAAAGGCAAATTGGAGGGGATTGGCCTATTATCTTTTATCCCACATTGGTGAGAAAAGTGTATGAGCTCCTCCAGGAAAAGTATAAAAGAATCTTATGGGGCTCATTTGGATATTCAGAATTGATTATTGGATATTTGTTTGATAATTTCTCATTGGCGTTTGGGGAAGGGAGCCTGAGGGTTTCTGCCAACGTATCGGCTTTGGAGAACGAAAACTCTCCATTGTATCAGCATTCTGAGGTTGTGGAATATCAGCTGAAGGTGCTCATTGTTGGCTTCATCCAGAAGTCAAGTCTATGCTTCATCAGATTTATTGCTTCAGTCTTGCAAGAGAGATTTGGAATAAGGGTTTCAGCATCTTTCAAGTTCAGAAGATTGTTTCCAGGTATCTTCTTTGTAAAGTTTTCAAGAATAATGCAATATCAGTAAAGCTTTGATTTCCAGCATTTATCTTTGTTTCCAGTTGTATATCTTTGCATGTTATCTTTCAGAAATTGTTAATTTCTTGCCTGGTAATAACTGAGAAAATTTATAAAAATTACAAACCCTAGTTATTCAGCATAAGTTACCAGAAGTTAGAGACACCTGGTCTCTTACAGTGGTATCAGAGCAGGTTTTCCTGCCATCCTGTGTGGGAAATAAATTTCTCAAGTAGAGAGAAATTTCAGAATATTATGGGTTTATAGATACAAAGAAGATTATGAGAATTTAGGGTTTGAAAAGTTTATCAATTGCAGAGAATTACCAGTCAGATTTTAAAGTATTGGGTTTGTTTGGTACGACCAGAGGAACGATTTGAATATTTGCAGGAATAAGTAATATTTAACAGTCAATCAAATTATTAAAGGGAGTCGAAAGTCTAGCATAGCACGTATGGACATGGAGACTACTCCAGAAGTTTGGTAAGGAGTCGGCCATTCATTTATATGCTGTCGAGTCTTCCTCTTTTACGGATTATCATTTGATGCATTATTGCTAGCATTGACGTTTATATCTGGAGATCGCATTTTTTACCATCACACATATCACTGGAGACATCGCACATATTTCATGGTGGATGTATTATTAACGAATGTTGCTGGGAAAGTTAAGCACCACATTGAAGACACAAAAGTCGTCATGAGATAAGACAAAGAAAAAATATATGATATCCTCCTGTCGGGAGCAGCTTAGAAGAGACAAGAAGCCAAAAAAAAAAGTCATCGCTTGGAGAAGACGTCTTTCTGGATGACATGGAGATTAAAAATTAAGCTTCCGATTGTAATTTGGTCTATCGTATTTCTCTTTAAGATCCATGGCACACTTAAATCCTTAGAATTACCTATAATAGAAGGATAAATGAGACGAGCTTCAACATTTCAAGGAAAGAGACAAAATCAAATCGCAACCATAAAAGGAGTTACCATTATTTGAAGAGATCGATATTATTGCCATTGCCGCCTTAATATTATTGCATCGGAGATAATTGGTGAAACAGCTTCCTTATATTGGAACCACGTGAGAACTGGGATAGTGACATGGAGGCAGAATCAAGCCATAGGATATGTCTTTAGTCATTGCTGCAACCATGAGAATACCTGCTTGAAGACGTCTAGTCATTTGCATCAGAAACGTGAGTTCTGAAGCAAGTATGCGGGTCTATGAAAACGTGAGTATCCTATAGTGGCCTGCCATCATACTATGATGTATCTTGGGAGCTTGGCGTGGGTTGGTTTTGGTTTTTTTTTTAAGCAGTTTGCAAGCCCACACGAGCCACATTCTGCCTTTGGGATCTTCATTATCAAGACTGAGATTCATTACAAACATTCTGAATATTGTAGTTGCTCAGCTGATGATAACAAGTTGAATATCAGTAACTTCTTGATTACATTCTGTTTTGTTGTGAAATTAGACTATTACTATACTTAGAAATTATTGTAACTGTTGGTCATGTTTTACTGAGTATGATTTCAATACGAGTACAATTGCTATAGAAGCCTCTGTTCATGTAATTGCATTTACTCTGTCTCTGTGATTCATATCTGAGCATAAAAACTTCATATATGCTCTATATATTGGCTCAGTTCTTTACTAAGTTTCTGGAAGTCATAATCTGCAGTTAACTATTCATTCAAGATAGTGAAAATCTGAGCAGCCACATATGTTGCAAATTAGTTCAATACTGTACAAACTGTTTGACAAAATGCAATTTGTCAATTGAGATAAATGCTGAAGATAACATCCGATCCCTGAGAGATAGTTCGGGAGATATAGTTCAGTGTTCAGTGAATAAATGTCTTACATTTGAGTGACCAGCACTCTTTATAAACAGTTTCATTGTTTCCAGCACAAATTTTAAAAAAAACATGAGTTCCAGCAGTGGAGAAATAATGGATTCAGGGGATGGTAAATGGTTGGCCAAAATGCTCTATAAACAGGGTGAAAAACTTGGTAAACCATCACAATCCAGATATGATACATTGTGTATTTTGAGCAAGATGGAAGAAATTTTAAGTTATGTAGAACAGTCACCTTCAACATTGCTTCAGATAGCGCTGGTTCCTGCAGTGGAAGCTTTGAAAGGGCATAGGTACTTGAGACATAGTAACAGTGAAGTTAGGCTCATGGTTGCCCTCTGCATCAGTCAATTTTTTAGGATCACAGCTCCTCAAGTTACTTATGGTGCAAACCTCATGGGTGAGGTGTTTCAGCTGATTATTGACAGTATGATTGGGATTGATGACATTGGTAGTCCTACATTTAGAAGAAAGGTTAAGTTATTGGAGTTGATGGCACAGGAGAGATCATGCGTAGCCATGCTTGATTATGACCAGCATGATTTGGTGTTGCAATTATTTAAACTCTTTGTAGAGTCCATCAGTTCAGGGCATGACAAGCATATATAGGACTACATGAGAGATATCATGACTTACATTGTTGATAATCTTGATAACATATCTCAGCCCATTATGACACTTCTCCTAGCAGTTCGCAAGCGAGAGAAATTGACATCTCCAGCTGCTTATGTCTTGGTGTGTAATGTCTTTGACCAGTGTAAAGACAAGTTGGGACCCTATTTGGTTGAGGAGGAGCAAGTGCAAGAAAAGAAGGTGAGTTTTGAAGAGAATATTGACATTATTAATGCTCAAAAAGTTGTTATCAGTCATGATAACAATCCTGATTTTTGTAACAGCAATAGTAAAAATTTGCATCAGCTTGAGACAACAGTGATTACACATGTACAAGATGTTACCAATGAGCTGTCACATGAAAATACTCAAGAAATGAGTACTAAAGATGCATTGTATGACATGGATTCATGTCTTGGTAAGTCTGATTTTTCTTATCAGACCTTAGAAAACGAATCAGAGAATTCATTTGATGACAATGAATCCCAAGATCGTGATGTGGATGGACACGCAGTCACCTTGGAAGTGGAAGTGTGTGAAGATACTATTATATCAGTAGCTCCTACCTTATCAGATGAGCCATCCCTCGAGGTACATAGCAGCAGTACCTTAGCTGATAATGTGTGCAAAGATGATAGCACACACGATGTTGCTTATCATGTGGTGAGTGACGTTGATTCAGCCTCATATCACAGTGTGGATGACAAATCGGAAGATTTGTGTGGAAATGTTTCGTCACAAAGGTATCATCATTTAGCAAGGCAATTGAAGGTTAACGATAGGATGGTTGCCACAACCATTGAGCATTTTGATGTTGCTCGTCAGATGCTGGCCACCTATGGTTGGAGTGCTCCTTTGACATATGAGCACGGTGATAGTTTTTTTTCCCTTGCAGAGATACATGCACTTCGAGAAGCAATTGGAATGATGAAACAAAATTACCTACAACTACTTGCAGATAGAGATTTTCTTCTAGAGTGGGATTGCATTTGTTATGATGCATTGCAGGGAAAGGAGGAGAAGGTTGATGAGCTCACTCATGAGCTTGAGGTGACTATGGACTCGTTGCAGAGTGCCCAGTTGGCCCTTCAAGAGTCACAGTTACAGATTGAGAAGCTTACCATGGCGTTGAGTTTAGCACAGTCTTCACCATCTTTTGATATAGTTCAGATTTCCATGACAGCAGTTGGTGAGGAGCATACACCCATGGTTCATAGCTGTGAGCAGGTTGAGGATGTGGTTACATCCCTCACAGATATTGGTGAAGTTAATTCAGATGGGATGAGTGTTTTGGTTGAGAGCTCTTGTGATGAGATAGTTGATTTTTCTGAGAGTTGTGTGACAGCTCACGTCACTACTCCATCATCGTCACAGGAGATATGTGGGGCATCATCTAGTATGGAGATTTGTACTTATGTTGATTTGTTTCCCTCACCTGGAAGCAACTCAGTCACTTCATCCCATGCAGCTGATTTGTTTCCCCAGGACTATGATGGTCAGCCATTGACAGAGGTGGGAGCATTTTATCTTGATTGCATAGTGAGGAGTGTTCATCACTTCTCCTTTAGTCCGCACACGGAGGATTTGATGATGCATCGGTGTGGATTGGCTCCGAAGTTATACCATCCGTTGTGGGATGGGTATTCACCATCTTCAGAAGATGGGATTAGCGACTGCAAGCGCCAGTCTCAGCTGTTTGTGGGGGATTACTTGCAAGGACAGCCATAAGTTTTACATCATGCTAATATGTATCCAACATGGTTTGCTACTTCTATGTCACAAAGTTTTCTTATGGGTACATGGTTACAGGATGACTATGGTGTCAGTTGGCATGATGGCTTGGTCAGTTATCACATCCATGAGGGTTTAGCAAAGGACAGGGAGAGATTTGGTGTAGCAGATGCTTCTAGAAGTTCTTATCTCCGCATGACAGATGGATGTGAATTCAGATTGTATTGGGATCCAGGTGGTGACAGTTTTGGCATCGAGTATTGGATGGGTCCCATTGGGTTACTTCACCATTCCCAGCATGGTGAAGTTGGAGGCAGTAGAGCGCAGTGGAAGCCTAAGGATGACAGACACGACAGACTTTCACTCTGGGTGTGGGATCCAGGGATAGCTTGCACAGTTGTGTTTTTGTTGATGCTATGGGAGATAGTTAGAGATGTGTGGGACACTTCACAGTTCTTCTTTTGGGCCTTCCAAGGAGTTGGGTTTCTTTGCAGTAGAGATTGCTTGAGGACAAGCAATTTCAGGGAGGGCGGACTGTAATGTCCCCAATTTTGTGAGCATCAAAGTTCGGTGGATTTAGCCTATTCCTGGCCCTCATAGGCTACTATGTCTGGTTAGAGGGTCTCTTTTGGCAATGATCAGAGGAATCTCTCCTTCAGCGTCTCGTGTGGGTTCAAGCTTAGCCATCAATTGATTTAATTTCATATACTTACTATTTATAGTAAGTCAACCAGCAAGCAATTCTATTTATAGCAGGGCACCTGAAGTTCACATGTTGACAGTGTCGATTCCCAAATTCAATTGAGTTGGTGAAATAAGGAGTTTTTCCTAAGTTATAACGTTTAATTATTATTAAAGGTGACTTTAATAAGAATTAATATTTTTAATGTTATATTATAACATTATATTTGCACTTTATGACTTGAGGGTCCATTCATCATTAAAAAGGGGGCCGTTTTAATTAATTACTTGGGCGCTAATTTCAAGGACATATTTTAATATTCCAAAGTGCAAACATTATATTATTTTAAAATGATTTAAAAGGCAAATTGGAGGGGATTGGCCTATTATCTTTTATCCCACATTGGTGAGAAAAGTGTATGAGCTCCTCCAGGAAAGGTATAAAAGAATCTTAAGGGGCTCATTTGGGGATATTCAGAATTGATTATTGGATATTTGTTTGATAATTTCTCATTGGCATTCCGGGAAGGGAGCCTGAGGGTTTCTGCCGACGTATCGGCTTTGGAGAACAAAGACTCTCTATTGTATCAACATTCTGAGGTTGTGGAATATCAGCTGAAGGTGCTCACTGTTGGCTTCATCCAGAAGTCAAGTCTATGCTTCATCAGATTTATTGCTTCAGTCTTGCAGGAGAGATTTGGAATAAGGGTTTTAGCATCTTTCAAGTTCAGAAGATTGTTTCCGGGTATCTTCTTTGTAAAGTTTTCAAGAATAATGCAATATCAGTAAAGCTTTGATTTCCAGCATTTATCTTTGTTTCCAGTTGTATATCTTTGCATGTTATCTTTCAGAAATTGTTAATTTCTTGCATGCATATTTCTTGCCTGGTAATAATTGAAAAAATTTATAAAAATTACAAACCCTAGTTATTCAGCATAAGTTTCCAGAAGTTAGAGACACCTGGTCTCTTACAACCAAGAAACCAATGCAAACATGAGTTTTTTTTTTCACACTTCTCAATACAATCCCAGACAAAGGTACGGCCTGGAGAAAGTGGCAACCTGCAATATAAAATCAAAGACTTCACCAAAAATTCCCAAACTTAGCAAGAAGGGGCACCCAAGGCCTAGGAAATGATATAGCAACTGCCCAAAACCCAACAAAAATCGTCTAAAGAGCAATGAGTAAAAACCTCCTACAACCACACCCAAACCAGCAACCTGTAAATTGACAAGACACACCAAAAGACTCCATTGCAATAAGCTCAATCTGTTCTTCAGTGTAAAGAACAGCCTTCTCAGTTAGCTAGTTGCTATCTTTCAAGCAAGAAACCAGGTCCAAGCTAGGAGGTATGCATTCCTCGAAGCAAACCACTCACCATTTCAGCAACATTTCGATATATTTCTTCATGGATGACAAATGAATGAGCAAGGGCCTCTTTTTATAGACTCTGAGGTGAATCTCCAGCATCTTCTAGAAAGCGCCCAAATCACCTTGAGGTTATTTTAATTTTGAATTCACTTTCCCTCCTTCCAAGTTGGCGCCCCAAGTCAAGTGAGAAATAAAAACTTTTAATAAAATAATGACCTTCTCCAAAAGTGGCGTCCAACCCCTCAAGGGAAATTTTTAACTTCAGAAATATTTAATTAGCCTCCAAATGAGGCGTCCACCCTCAAAGTCCCCCTTTTAAAACAACATGAAGTTATAACACTAGGCCAAGGGGTTCTAAAGTGAAAATATAACCTTTATAACTTAAAATAATCCATTTCTCCCAAAATTGTGCCTCAAGGCCAAAACCAAAAATACTCACTGCACTACCTGAAGTGGAAAGCTCACTGTGTTGCTGCCAACTGCAACTCTACTAAAAATAGTAAATTCTGAAAAGTTGTCCAAATGCTTTGCATGTCATATCATTGCGAAGCTCTCTAAAAACCCAGAAAGAATCCGCAATCCAAAATCCAAAACTCCATGTGCAAGCTTCTGAAAAAATGTTGAAACATCCTCCTAGATCATAGGAAACCCTAATTTCCACTTCCGACTAGCCTACGGGCTTCCGGGATAGGCTAACAGCCAACTACACTTATCATTGTTGAAAAGGGGACATTACAAGGCCAATAATGCATTCCCATATGTGTGTGCCTCCTAGGTGCATACTTTGTGACTCACATATTCATGCGTATGCTTTATGACCTACATGTATTCATGCGACTATGTGTATACCTTGCAACTTGTGTGTATTCATACTTTGTGACTTATGTGTATTCAAGTGTATACCTTGCAACCTACATGTATTCATGAAGATACTTGTGACTTACGTGTATTCATGCGTGTACTTCGTGACTTATGTGTATTCATGTGACTTATGTGCATTCATTTATGTGTATACCTTGCAACTTGCATGTATTCATGAAGATATTTCGTGACTTACGTGTATTCATGCGACATATGTGCATTCATTCATGTGACATACTTTATGACTTACATATGTATACTTAATGACTTACGAGGATTCTTGTGACTTATGTGTATTCATGTGTATACTTGGTGACTTTTGTGGCTTACATGTATTAATGTGACTTACATGCATTCATGTGTATACTTTGCGACTCATGTGTATTCACGAGTGTACTTTGTGACTAGTGTGTATTGATGTGTATAATTCATGACTTACATATGCATGCTTCATGCTTCCAGTGTATACTTCATTACGTGTATTCACATATATGCTTCATGCTTCTAGTGTATACTTCATGTATTATGTGTATCCACTTGTATGCTTCATGCTTCCTATGTATACTTCATGTATTACATGTATTCACATATATGATTCATGCTTCCGATGTATACTTCATGTATTACATGTATCCACTTGTATGCTTCATGCTTCCTATGTATACTTCATGTATTACGTGTATTCACGTGTATGCTTCATGCTTCATGCCTTACGTGTGCTTATGTGCATACTTTGTGTATTGTGTGTACTCACGTGTAGGCTTTATGCTTCCTACATGTGTTCAAGTGTATGCTTCATGCTCCATACTTCGTGTATTACATGCTTCATGCCTTATGTCAATACTTCATATCTTATATGTATTTATGCATGCTACATGTATTAAGTATATCCAAGTGTTGCTTCATGCCAGATGTGCCTTCAACAAGATTACTCCATGTGTGTTTATAAATACTTTATGCTTAAGAAACTATGAAAATGCTAAAACTTTGTTTGTCAAAAATGCTTCTTGAGTTGAGAAGAACTAAACGAATTAACTTACCTTAAGTTGAATAATGAAGAGTTGTAATTATTGAAGTGAAAAGGTGTGACTCCCTCAAATTTGTAATACAAAAGGGAGAGAATTTCATGCATACCATCATTTGAAAATAGAACCTTACGTAATTTTGCAAGAGACTTGAATTAGGAGATGTGTGACAATGTGAAAAGTTGTGACCCTTCAAAAAACTAGGACTCCCTCAACAATAAAATATAAAAAGGGGGAATCACCCCCCTGTAAAGAAACCCTCAACAGGTAATGAATCTAACAATCAAGTAAAAGGCAGCCATGAAGGGTGGTGACTCTTTCAAGGAATGAATATAAGGGATGAATCAATTCATTGGCGTTCAATAAGCAATCATCACTCATCTATCCCTCAAGAAATCAAGCCATCAAAACGTCAAAAGATTTCCCAAAGCAAGAACACAACTATTCTAAAGGGTGATTTGTTTTGAACAAGATTAAATATACAATCAAGTTCGTACCACATATAATCTACCTTATAACCTACATAATTGATCTAGTGAACTTTACCCTGTGAACCGAATTCACCCCTATTTGTAAAATCTAGAGTAGATCATCTCATCCAAGGTCATCTTCTAAGCTCTTTTCTTGGTTAGAGTAGCTCTACATTCATAAACTCGATGCAAATCAAGCGTGAAGACGCTGGTTAAACAAGCGGACCTGCTTTTGGAGCTCACAGGATGGCTGCCGCGGACAGGTATTCGCGCGGGTTGAACGGAACAAAGGACGCGTTCCGGAACGCTGCGTTCGAAGTACTGAATTAAATTGCAGAAGCGCACGCTGCGGAGGACGGCTGACCGCGCACAGCGACAGGACTGCTGCGGTTTCATCATTTGATTGTTTAAAAGAGAAAGGATACAACATGTAATAAAGGACACCTAGATCTTTTCCTCAAATGTGAAATTGGCTTTGCACAAAGGATCTTAATATTCATAACACTCCTATAATCCATCATGATGAAGAATGCAATATTTTTCTAACATCTTGGATTTCAAAAAGGTTGATTGGGATCTTGGTAAATTCAAGAACATCCTAGATTGTGATTGCTTGAAGACAAGCAATCTTGGGAAGGGCAGACTGTCATGCCCCTGAGATTGCAAGCGTTGAAATGCAAATAAATTAATAAATAATAATATAAATATTAATAACTTGATATTATTATAAATAGTTATTATAATGTAATACTATAAATATATATTAAAATAAGAAAACATATAATAATTAATATAAAATATATATATATATATATATATATATAAGAGAATAAAGTATAAACATCAATCATATAAAATTACAATTAAGATTATTATTGTCTTTAGCGATTCTGATATGAAGGCAGCGCTTGAGATTATAATAAAGCAGCAATTAAAATAAGGAGTGGAGGGATGTCTTTGAGGGATGGCCAATACTATTAAATGTAGTGATCCAATAATGAAGGCAGCACTTATGTTAGGCACAATCATTATAAGGCAATGAATGTGATAAAGAAGAATATGAGAAAAGCAGCAATTTGTGTTTTAAAAGATATGAGTTTAGTTTAGAAAAGCACGATTATTCCTTAGTAAAAGGTGGTGACTTTTCAAGAAGAGATGCATCATTTCACTGGACATGGAGATATATAAAGGAAATGAAATCATTTTCAAAAGAGGGAATGATAGATAATAATATAAATAAGAAAATCTAATATACTTCTGAGAGCAGCAAAGACATAAATATGATCTAAAAGAGATAATTAGGAAATAGGAAAATCAATCAGAAATCTGCATAAAGCAGCAGATTAGGAAGGAAGGCAGAGCATTCAAAAATAAGAAATCTGAAAATATATTTCTGAGCATAGCAGCAGATGTAATCAGAAAATGGAGTGTCATTATATATATTTATATATATATATATAAAAGTTTGCATTAAATAATTATGGGAAGATTGATATTACTTAGAAATAAGTATATAATATATAATACTTATGAAATAAATATATATTATATACGATTATGCAATAATGGTGCTTGCAGCAATTATTGAGCCTTATAGGTAATTATGATGCTTTAATATAAGTATGGATAATAGATACTTATCTGTTTGATCTACACTAACGATATCTTCTAAGTGTTAAGAACAGATCAATTTAGAGAAGAGAAAAAGATACACATCGGCTGAACAAAAGAGGGATCAGACCAGCAATCACAAGGAGCCTGTCCAGTCTGCCATAGCAGGTTGACAATTATTAAACATATATATATAGATACTCAGGGGTATTTTCTGCCATTCATTATCTTACATCTGTATAAATTTTTCCATGCATAATGAAAGAATATCTAATGTATGATTTCTTATGATAGAATAGAAGATATGTTTGACTGTTTGGAACCCACCTTGTAGGAAGGGCCTGGGGTGTAAGCAAAAGGGGTAAACGAGGCTATTAGGCCAACCAAAAGGCACTTACACAGAGAGTCAAATTACCCACTTATGGCCCCCGTCCAACTCCACAAGGTGGAAAGTGTCTTCAAGGGGTTGGGACACTAATGGGGAAAACAGGTACAAGCCACCAAGGGAGAGGGTTGTGGTATACACCCTCTTAGGCATGGTGTAGAAAAGGCTTCGAGTGGACCCATCATGTCCTTTCTCCCAAACCCTAGCTTGCTTGCATTAATGATAATCTATAATGTGATGTAAATTTGTAATTACCGAACTCTATTATATATATATTTGCATATATTGTTCATGTGGTGATTGCAGGATTCAAACCCAAGATTGCATTATTAAAGAAATATTTATTTGGTAAGACGAACCCTAACCCTAATTTGCTGCAATTTGTGATCAATAAGCAAATACTAGGGAAAATCAGGAAAGGGACATTACAAAATTGCATTAGGAGCTCAAAGCAAATCTGCAAAATAATGACTACATGCATCAAGGTGCATGTATGTCAAAGTATGCAACAATGCAAGAAAATGAATGAAAATACAAGCTAGGTAGAGAGTTTATATAGAACTAAGGAGATGATGGAGGTGGCAAATCCAACCAATAGGAATTAACCACCAAAAGTGGAAAATGTTCCACCCTTTAAGGAAGGGGACACCACATCACTTATCTCCTAGTTATTATTTAATGATAAACTCACTTTATTATCCTAAGAAAGCTTAATTAAGTGTAGGAAAAAACCTAGTACTAAGGGAAAATAAATTAACCCGCTACGAAAATAAAAACCTACACCAACAACTCCTTTTTTTATAAGAAAAAAGCTTGTAACCACATCTTTTACAATAAACCGCCCTTATCTCTTAGTTCCACCTTTGGTTATTCCTCCAAGAAAAAAAATTGTCAACTTTAATCTTCCATCACTCCATTCCCTCCAATGCAAACCCAAGAGCTCAAAGAAATTTTGTAAATTGGAATAATGGCAACCCTTTGATTCCACCAACTCCCCCAGCCACATGGGACCCTGTCCTTGCAAACACCCTCAAATCTTTACCAAAGTTCACAAGAGAGGACTTCATAATCCATGCAAAACATTTGCAAGATATCATGGATATTCTCACTACATTACATCACCCAATAGGATATCGCATTAAGGTTGCTCACCAATTCTTTCAAGGGAAAAGAATAGACTAGTATGAGTATTAGTGTTAGTGAAATGTGAGTTTGTTAGCATCTTCCATGTGAGTTACTCTCCTATTTTTGTAGTATTGTGGTTTATTCCTCCCATTGGTCATATTTGCTACCTCTCACTTAGCCTATATATACTCTCTCCTCACTGGTACACTTTTATCATTCATGAAGCTTCATGCTTTTGTGCTTTCCTAATGCTATTTTATGCCTTGAGCATTTGTATTACTCTCTTGGAGACTAAATTTGTAATGTTATTTTGATTTCATAAATTATTTGCATGTACAATATTGTAGGATCTATTCCCTGCATTAGTTTATGGGTTTTCATCTATTTTACAAATTCTGCCATGATATCACAAGTTTTGGTGCTAGAGCAGATCTTTAGTTTCCGTATTTGAGAGATTCGAAGGGTAGCTGCATGTACAATATTGTAGCATCTATTCCCTACATTATTTTATGGGTTTTCATCTATTTTACAAATTCTAACATGATATCACAAGTTTTGGTGCTAGAGTAGATCTTTAGTTTCCATATTTGAGAGATTGGAAGGGGGATAATCTTTTGCATGCAGATTTTCCAAAAACCCAGTATGCTCTTCTCTTGCATCTTTGGATGATTTGGAAAATCAAAACAGTTCTACAAAAAGTTTCTAACCTCTAGGATTTTGCACTTGTATTTTTTGAAATCTGGAAATTGTAGCTTTTTGGTAATCTTGACAACATTTTCAAATGTTCCATAGAGTCCGGAAGGCTCGAGAAAGTCAAATTTGGCTTTTGCTACATCAAAATTTGAGATCCTAAAGCCAATTTGTGAATGGGGTTTGAATGGTGCATTAGCCATATCACTCATTTCTAAGGCATTTTGCTACAAAACTCTCATTTTAAGACCTTTTGAAGGCAATATCTTATGCATGCAAACTCCTTTTTGGGTCCTCTTTTTTCAAAGTGTGTATTTTTCTATGTACTCTACAATAGTGCTCTCTATTTCATCTCATATTGTACTTGAACTCTTGTTTCAGCATTTTGGTTATTTTTGGGTTTTGTAAGAGTTTGAAAATCTAGTATTTGCATTGTAAAATCACTAATCATAAATTGTCAAACATTGTACTTATTGGGGGGTCATTTCAATGACTAATAATATGAGGGTGTACTTGTGTTGTCTCTTTTTCAGCACACTTTGTTTTCTACATATTCTTCTACTTACACCATACAACTACTTTAAGTGGAAATCTAAAATATGAGGGTGTACTTGTGTTGTCTCTTTTTCAGCATGCTTTGTTTTCTACATATTCTTCTACTTACACCATACAACTACTTTAAGTGGAAATCTAAAATGGTGATGTATTTAAGAAAAGTTGGTCTAAACATAATCACTATGGGGTTAAACTTGAACCAAAGTTGCTTACAAAAAAACCCAAGTGGTTTAACAAATGTGATGAGGTTCGTGGAACACTATGTTTGTCTATATATCCCAATCACCTCTTTCATATTGGATCTCTAAATTCTCCAAATAAAATATGAACTAAATTAGAAAGTTTGCTTGGGACTCAAAATTCTATGAGAGACCATTACTTGGAAAATGAGCTCGTTAGTTTAAGCCCAGACAATTTTGATGCCATTTAGGACTTCTTCATGAAATTGAAATCACTAAGATTTGTTAGAGTAATCATGCATTAGCTAATAATTGATTAATCTTAAATTAATCAATTATTAGTCTAATTTATTCTCATGCACTTAAGCTAAACTTAGGAGTTCTTTATTCAATTAACTAAGTGTTTTTCTATGTTAATTGAAGTGAGCTATTATTAGATCATTTTGTCTCATCGCATGTGATGTTGACATTTGTCCTAATCTAATCCCTTTACCATTTAGGGTTGCTCCTATATAGCACTCAACCCTTATTGTATTATCACTCTGGAGATTTATACTTCTATACTCTCTAACTCTCAACCTTTGAGGACTTCTGTTTTCCTTGAAGTATTTTGATGTTCTTCTATAGCTTTTTCTTGTTGAGGAATATTACATATTTTGTTTGCAGATTTCTTGCGTGGAAGGTGTCCTTGTTCGTTGTTTGATTTAGTGAACCCTTTCTTGATTTATGAGGCTTTTTCTCCAACAAGGGTTACAAGCGTCAAATTTGGAATCCCCTTTGTTTTTTTGCAAATTTTGGAGGTGAGCGCTTTTTGGTGCATTTTAGCATGAAAAGGACCTCACCGTTGGATTTAGAACTATCGAGAAAGTCAGATTTTCCTTTTGCTTTGACTTGATTTGGACTCCTAAGGTCAGATTTGTGAGGGTTTAAAGAGGTTTTTTTTTACCGGATCCGGAGGGTAGCTGCGATTTTGGTGCATTTTGGCACGAAAAGGACCTCGCCGTTGCGTTCAAGAGGCCAATTTGACAATTTTTGACTATAAATTTTCCTATAATTGACATCGGGAACATCAAAGGTAAAAAAAAATTGCACATGGCTTGTACGGCCCTGTGCACAAAAATTGAAAAAAATTATTAAGTTTCAAAGGTCGGCATTATTTTTTTAAATTTTGCTTTTAGAAATTTTTAATAAAATCAAAAAAATAAAATGCAATTTTTTAAAAGGGGGCAGTTGGTTTTTTTTTCAAAAAGTGGGTGGATTAATTAGGGGGTACCCACAGGGTACTCTCCCCTACGGACCCCATACAAATGTGGGATCCTAGCGGACCTTTCAACCCCGTCACCGGCATGCATTTCACCGCCTAGCAGCTTTTTCGACAGGTTTAAATTTTTCAACATCCGTTTTTTTGCTCTCGACGTACAATACTATTTTCTCTAGCGACTTTTGAATTTTTTCCAAGCATCAAAATCTTTTTTGGCATATTCCAGTTTTCAACGACAAATATTTTCCAACAAGACTGCTTTTTCTAGCGATCGGGTTTTTTTGCCAAGCCCAGATTTTTTCTCGGCGTGGGAAGAATATTCTTCAAATATTCCTACTGACATCATGCTAACATCAACCGTATGGGATGCTAACGTCAACATGACATCAACCATACGGAATGTACCCTAGGCCCCTTTTTGACCCTTCTTTGGCCCTCAAGAGCAATTTGTTTTCTTTTGACCATAACTTGGGCATACGATGTCGGATTTTGACGAACGAGATATCGTCAAAAAGTTAGTTCTACCAACTTTCCAGTGGTGTGGGTCTCATCACCCGGTTTTGGTGTTGGTGCATTCTTCAACCTGTTGAAGTCAGTGATGTTTTTAGTCCCAAGCTCATAACTTTTGACCGATTTCTTTGTTTTTTGCGATTCTAACAAAGTTGGAACCATCTTTGAAAGCTCTTTAGAACCATCCATGTACTTTTTTCCAGATTTCTCTCTAGGTACATTTTATTTAGTTTTTTGTGTTTTTGCACTCTGGTGAATTACTTGGACACTTCAGCTCTTGGAAACTTTTTGTTTGCATGGGATGACTCATTTTTGGTTGTTCTATATGTATTTCCAATATTTTGTCCTATTTGGGTATTGTAGACATCTTTTTCATGCACATTCTCTTTTGTAGATACACTGAGATAAAGTGCCATTTTGGTGTATATTTTTTGGGGATTTTGCACATCTTTTTGTGCCTTTTGTATTCGTACTATGATATAAAGTGTCATGTGGGGCTTGATGTTTTCCTTTGGTTTGCCATCACACCTTTGTCAAATGAGTGTCCCTTCAATGACAGCAGTGAATCCTAGTGATTCTTGTCTCGTGCGTGTATGTCTTAGTTCGCACACCCTTTTATTTGCAGGTTGTTTCTCCTACATGCACTTCTTGGTTTCACATAGTTTCAATGTACCTGTCTTGGCTCTCCCCTTTTTTAGCATTATGGGGGGGTTTCTACTGTTGGTGCTAATGCTTCTTGGTTTCGTGGTTTGGAGTAATCTATGTATCTAGTTCTTGTTCCTATGTACTGTTAAATGCAGCGTACATCATGTTATCATGGAATCTAGCAGCGCTCATTCCATGGATAACCCCCTACAAAACTTGTCTTTTTCCTAGGTTCATGATGTTCAAGCACGCAAAACGAGGTGATTTTCAATCCACCTCGAAGTGCGTTCCAAAATCCTAAATAGTCTATTTGAGCGTCCCTCTACGTTCGTTTCACGACGACCTTCGAAATGAGTATCTTCGCGAACTGACATTGTTCATACTTAGTGAAATTGTGAAAAGTGCAAAAGTTCCTAAAAAAAAGCGCTCTAACTTTTTGATGAAATTTGTCTAAATATAAAAAGTGCAAGGGTGGGGTTTTTCAGCGCCACTGTACTTAAGTGAAAATTTGATAAAAGTGCAGGGGCGGGGTTTTTTAGCGCCCTTACACCCTTTCTCCATACTTAGTCATTTTAAGTCTTGGGCGGTGATTTTTATCTCTAGTACACCTTTCCCAATTTTATGCCTTTTATCGTGCCATAATTAATGCGCAACTTGAGTTCTTTTGTTTCACTTGTAAATCACTTAAAAGTGATTTTAGGTCGACTCTACTTCATTTTTATCTTCTCTCTTTTCTTCTCCACTACACTTGCAATCCAATCTTCAAGAGACTAAGTGTCAGGGCGCTGATTTTCAGTGCCCTGACACATTTTTTGCAAACTTTCCTCTCTAAGTGCAAGGGCATTGATTTTCAGTGCCCTTACACTTTTGGCAGTTTTTCCTTGAAACTCTTCAAACTTGTTCTATCTTCGCTCTGAACCCCGTTTCTTCACTTTTGCATCATTTTTCGTGCCTAATCGCTCGTTTCATGCTTGCTCAATATCGTTTGCTCGCTTCATGCTTCCCAATGCTACTTTTTCTACTAATGCCTATTGATTCACAATCCTTGCAGTTTCTCTCCATATTTCATCAAGTGATCCTGAAGGTGACATCTTCTAATCCAATGAACTATCCCAGATCTACAAAGAAGCCGTCATGCAACAAGTTGAGGATGCCAATTTTTCCAAAGCCTCAATACATGTCATTTGCGATATACGGCTAACACTTGATAATCTCAAGGTGTATCTTCGTGGGCGTAAGAAAATCCAATCAATTGCCAAAAGGTCGATCACAAGAGTTCACACCCTTGTTGATTACACAATCAACCCAAACGATGCGTTCATACAAGAGACCAAAAAGAAGTATGAAGACCTCTGCGCCCAAAGCAAGGAACCATGAAGATTCCTAATCTCCAGTGTTGAACTTTTTGAACTTTTTGATGCTTGTATCTTCGAGTTCCAAATGTTTGCCTTTGTTTTCTATCTGATTCGAGTAGTGTCATTGGGACACTCATGCAGATTATTGCCTCTCTAGTAATTAGTGTTCTTCAAACTATTGGTACCTGTATTTTCGACTTGTAGCTTGCATGTTGAGTAGTGTTGTTGGGGTCACTCATGCAGATTCATGTACCACCTGTATCTTCGATTTCCAAATGTGTGCCTTTGTTTGTCATCTGATTAGAGTAGTGTCGTTGGGGGCACTCATGCAGATTATAGTCTCCTGGATTTTGACATTTGTATCTTCAATTTCCAGATGTTTGCCTTTGTTTGCCATCTGATTCGAGTAGTGTCATTGGGGCATTCATGCAAATTCTTATTATCTTGATCCTGATCATCATTTGTTCCACTGGAGGTTCTTCATTTCAGCACTATATCAGTCATCATTCAATAGCAGTCTACAACTTCTTTGTGCTTCTGTGATGTTCTACATGTTCCTCTTTTTCAAGACATTGTTTCAATTGGAGGCTTTTTAGTCCTTCACACCTTGGTTTGGAGGCTTTTCGGTCCTTCATTCACTTTTCTCTCCTTTGGAGAGGAGTTTTCTCCCACAATGGTTTTCTCCTTTTCTCCAATTATGAGAGATTTTTTGTTTGTACATGGGTACCTCACCAAACCTTATTTGTCAAGACCCATCATGCATTCTTTTTAGGGTTTTTAGCTACTCCCTAAGTTCATCTTAAGGGGGGGTGTTAAGAGTAATCATGCATTAGCTAATAATTGATTAATCTTTGATTAATTACTAGTCTAATGTATTCTCATGCACTTAAGCTAAACTTAGGAGTTCTTTATTTAATTAACTAAGTGTTTTTCTATGTTAGCTGAAGTGAGCTATTATTAGATCATTTTGTCTCATCGCATGTGATGTTGACACTTGTCTTGATCTAATCCCTTTACCATTTAGGGTTGCTCCTATATAGCACTCAACCCTCATTGTATTATCACTCTGGAAATTTACACTTTTGTACTCTCGAACTCTCAACCTTTGAGGACTTTTGTTTTCCTTGAAGTTCCTTGAGGTTCTTCTATAGCTTTTCCTTGTTGAGGAATATTGCATATATTGTTTGCAGATCTCTTGCGTGGAAAGTGTCTTTGTTCGTTGTTTGATCCTGTGGCTCATGTTTTTCACAATTCTAACAAGATTGCAATTGAAATGGTGTCGAATTGAAAAGAAGGGGCTCATGTTTTTCACAATTCTAACAAGATTGCAATTGAAATGGTGTCGAATTGAAAAGAAAGATGAACAATTGGTCCTAAATATTCTCTCTAAGCTTGGTTCTAAATATTTAGTTTTTATTTCTACCGTTATGCCATCTTTTGATGACCTTGTTGTCTCTCACTAGGGAACAAGATAAACTCATTTGAATGGGCACTCTCAAATCCTCTAAATCACATGCTCTAGGTGTCAACGAAGCCATAAAAGAGTAGAAAGGATCGGGTAATAAGGATAAGAAGTAGAAAATGGCAAGGAGAAAATGGATCAAAAGTCTCGTTAGGGTTCTGCCAAGGACATCACAAGCCCACGCTCCATAAGGCTCAACCTCAAGACCTCAACCCTAATACCAAGCTAAGCAACAACTACACCAAAAGCCCAAATTGTTAGTCAATGGCACCCACCAGCATTAAGGGTGAGGTTTTCGTCCCACCAAAGTACCACCATTGTGGACATGTGGCTACTAGCCCCACCATCTAGTTTGAGTACGTCTACCAGCACGACAAAGGAACGTCCACCAAGGTTCAGCCAAGGGCACCACATTCTTCATCCATTTTGGCAGTGAAAGCTACCCTTTATGATATATTTTTGATGATCAACTTGGGCTTATTGCATTACTTTCTTGGGATTGAGATATCTCAATCTACTTCTGGGATCACCATTACACAATCCAAATATGCCATAGATTCGCTCTCACAGTTTCACATGGTTGATTGCAAGCCTGCTTCAACTCCCTTCCTTTCTTAAGTCAAACTTGAGGCTTGGTGTTCACCTTTGGTTCTTGTTACTTTGTATCAACAACTTGTTGAGAACCTCGTTTATCTAATTTGCATCAGGCTTGATATTTCATATGTTGTGGGCATGGTCTCTCGATTTAGGCAAGAGCCCCATGAGCTACACTAGAAAGCAATCAAGTGCATTCTTTATTACATTTAGGGTACTTATAGTTTTGGGATTCACTATGTAATAGGCATTGATATTGCTTTGGTGGGCTACACAGATTCAAATTGGGCACCCAATTCTTAGGATCGCAAGCCTACTTCAAATTACAGCCTCTCTTTTGGTTCTTGTCTTGTTTTATGGTCAAGCAAGAAGCAATTTGATATTGCTCTATCTTCCACTAAGGGCAAGTATCAGGAGGCTACAAATGTTGTGACTAAGAAATTTTGGTTTCAACATATTCTCACTAAGTTTGGTATCCAATTCAAACGTCCATCAATAATCTTTTGTGACAACCAAAGTGCCATTCAAATTTCACAGATCCCAATCCATCATCAACAGACCAAGCACATAAAAGTTCAAATGCACTACATTTGGGAGCTTATCCATGGACAAGTCATCAAACTCCACTACTACTTGACTTCCAAGCAAGTTGCTAATATTTTCACCAAATTCTTCACAGAAATAAAGTATCATCATTTACGAGCTTTGTTAGGGGTTTCATCTTCTAACAGCCTTCTTCGTCCTTCCTTCTCCCTCTTTTCTGAGAGAGATCTTTTCCCTCTCCATTTGGTGGGGGTGTAGGGGGTAGGGGGTTTTTTTCTCTTTTCTTGGGGGGCTTCTTCTTTCTAAAGGGAATTCTATGTACATGGGTACCTCATCAAACTTCATTTGTTGAAACCCATCTTTTCACCCACCTAAGCTATGCTTAAGGAAGAGTGTTGGTGTAGGTTTTTCCTACAATTTTATTTAAGGTTACTCAGATTAATAAAGTGAGTCTTAGTGTTAGTGGAATGTGAGTTGTCAACATTGTCTATAAGAGTTACACTCTCCTATTTTTGGAGTCTTGTGGAGTATTCCTCCCATTGGTCGTATCTGCCATCTCCTCCCTCTCACTTAACTTATATATACTCACTCTCCTAGCTTGTTTTGGTACACTTTTATCATTCATGAAGGTTCTCATGCTTTTGTGCTTTCCGAATGCTATTTTGCATCTAGAGCATTTGTATTACTCTCTTAGGGTGCTTTTGTGCTTTCCTAATGTTATTTTGCATCTTATGCATTTGCATTACTCTCTTGGAGACTAGCTCTATAATGCTATTTTGATTTCATAAATCATTTTTATTTGCAATTTTATAGCATCTATTTCCTAAACTAGCTTTTGGGTTTTCATCTATTCTATATATTCTAACAAGACAGAAAGGATCCATTCACAAAGAGCAATCCATATTTAGTGCCCTTGTACATATAAGAAGGAACACAAATATTTCCAATGGCTAGAGCCAGTATGCTATCCCTCCATATGAAGGAGAAGATGAAATTGGAAATCATTAGGATCTTCATCAAATCCCATGATCATTTGTGGAAAAACACATGCTGATTGACATGTGCAAGATATCATGGAAAGAAAGAATTTGACTGATGCATAGATGGGGAAAATAAAGGCGTAAAGATATTCAAGAGAAGATTGAGGACATCATCACCCTGCAGAATATCTGCATAAAATCGTCTGCAAACCTACTAAGAAATCTTATTATAAAATTAATCCTGGCACAGAGATATAAGTTATGATTAAGAACAAATTTGTACCTCAATCATTCATCAGCTATTAATTTTTAATCCAACAAGATTATGAAGTCCATTGGAAACCAGTACAGGTTTTCCAAACCCTAACATATCTAAGCAGACATTGTAAGAACATCGAAAATGAATAGAACATGGTTGGATTAGTGCCTTGGCACAAATAAAATATTAGTTCTAAATAGAGTTCTGAAGGAATAAAAAGAAACGAGCATTGAGAGAGATTCAAAAGGTCCAAAAGGACCACAGAAACCCAAAATAGAGAATTATGTACTGGGAATTTCTTTTTTGTTTTAATCAAACAAGTTTTTGTTCCTCTTGGCTCCAATTTTATTGTTATTGATGCATGTTCTATAGTGCTAAATTGGAAACTGATAAATAAGGATACTTTTGGAATCTCTTTTGCTTTTAACAAGAAGCCACCTGTTTTCAATTCAATCATGGTCTTTTGTTAAAAAATAAATAGTAAACCAAAGAACGTACAAAGGATTATGCAGTTATTACAAGTAATGTGTAATATGTATTACTTTATATTTCTATAGCTTTAACTTTCTAAGTATTTTAAATCCCTAGACTTTGGCAAGCCTTTCCCCCAGTAAATCTAACTGGCTTTTTGAATGAAAGTGACTAAATACACTCTTAGAATACATTACAAGTTCTAAGAGATGACCATTTCTGCTCTGTTACCTGCCAAGTTTGAACCTCCAAAGTACTGACTCAACTACTCTGAAAGCAAGCCGTTCGGTCAAAAGCCTTCTCAGATCCTGTCTAATGCACCAAAGATGTCATTCTAACAGATAACGTGATTATGTTTCTAGTTCCCAAATGTTATGGTTAGCCTCTAGGGAAATAATAGGTTTTCTGAGTCCAATCAAAAGAAACACACTTTGAGTGTTATCTCATGCCTGCGAGATACATAAACATTATTCAACTAATATTCCTCTGGCACTTGTTTCATTTCCATATATTTGTTTGGTTGGTTTCTAACTTCCTCTATATTTTGTGCTAGACAAGTTCAGAGTCCCATTCAGGCTTTAGAATACTTGTCTGGTGCTTTCTTGTTTTCTTACAATGTTCCAGGTTGGCAATTCGGATTCCATACACACTTAGGGACACCCTTATATATATCTATGTTTGTAGGATTAGATATTTTGTGAAGGATGAATGAAGATCAAATAAGGTAAAAAGAATCTTCATCTTCTTTCAGTGGCAAACAGTAATTTTCTTTATTTTGATCAATTCTTTCCTCCAAAAATCTAATCTCAAAGATGCTATTAGGACTTCTGATTTGGTATCCAAACCCTCTTGCTGAGAATGCAGAGTTGGAACCCATTCCTCCTGTGATTAGATATTCTTGAGTTAAGAGGATGGATTGGCCTTCAGCAATGATGCCTATCACCTTGCTGGAGAAATTATCCACAACAAAGACTTGAACTCCAACCTCCTAATAAACATGGGAAGAGTTTGGAAACCATTGTTCCACGGAGTTTCCTGACAGGGGGACACGGGGATGTGGGGACGGGTTTCGAGGACGGGGGAACCAAGGGCCTAAGTTTGGGGATGGCAGCAGGGGGGGTGCGCTGAAATACACATGGTACTTGAAAAAAGAGTTATAAAAAGATGTATAAGAATTACAAATTAAACTTTGGCAAACTAGTTTTAAACATTTTAATTTTGAAGTGAACATTAACTTGGTGTCACTCCTCTTCTTGTTCCTACTCAACCCTCTTGCTCTTCATTCTCACTCTTTCACCTTACACTTGCAGCTCTCACTCTCACACTCACACTATTAGCTTCTTGTTGATTTGTTTTTGTGAATTAAAATGAGGATAGGAGGCAGTTTTATAGAGTTTGTGGGGTTTTGATAGAGCCCATAGGCCATTACGATTCAGCCTTGGGCACGGAGTTCAAAAAATGGTCGTCTGGCTGGAGGAGACTCTTGGTCATCCTTGAGACAGTTAGGACTCCTAGGAGTCCCCCGAACATTTTGGGGTCATCCCGACATCCCCAGTGTCTCGACGACATTTTGGAGACGGAGGCACTGATGGCAGGCATGGTGATGTTCGCCCCCCCCTCCCTCCGAATCCCCAAGTCTCCCAAACGTCCCCATCCCAGAAATGTGGGGTTTTTTTTTTTTTGGAGGAGGAGGGGGGGTGGGTGGTGGCGTCCCTGTGGAACACTGTTGGAAACTAAGTTCCACAAGCTCAAACTCAAAAGTTCAAGGATCCTTCTCAGTATAAACACCACTTTAAACATTTGTTTAGCATTAGATTAAGTAAATACTTACTAATGTGCATCCTCGCACCTCTGGCAAAATAGTGTCACTAAATGTACTTCACTAGTCCAAATTATGAACGGCTGAAATGCATTTTACTCAACCCTTGATAACTCGTATTCCTAGATTATGCAGCCTTCAGAATTGATGTCTTTGGAGCCACACATTGACTCAGTTACTACATTGCACATTACATAGTCCAAGGCATGAATCGCATTATTCTTCCATTGATATTTTAGTTGGTGGGTATTATGACACAACCTACACTGAATTTGTTTTAGCAACCTCCACTCTTGTCTCCTCAAAAAACTCCAAGTTTGCATAATTCCAGAAAATCATGAGTAACTAATAATTTTCAATTCGCTAGCTATCCACTATCTAGTACACCATATTCAGTTGGTAAGTTGGAGCAATGCCATGACAATGGAATGTTTGCGAGCCCCGTACGAATAGATAAAGGGCTTCTTGGCCTAATAATATTCTGAGCTTGATACAGCACTTCCAATGGTTGCGGGTGTTTACCAATTTACTGGTTAAAATTTTGAGGATGGGAATGTTTACTGAAGATTAAAAAATTGTGTTGCGTTGACCAATTTATTTAAAAACTATGTGACTAACCGTAAAACAATTGCGGTTGCGAGTGTTTATCTAACTTACTGATTAGTTGTGAATGTCAGTATTTATCGACTTACCGATTAATTGTGGGTCTGATTTTTTATCATGTTACCGAGTAAAAGAAAGTTATGAGTGTGACTGACTATCAACTTACTAATTAAAAGACAATAGTTAATTGTAGAGGTTATCAATTTACTGTTCAAATATAATAATTGCGGGTATGAATGGTTATCAATTTAAGGACTTAATAAAAATTCTTAATTATGCATTACAGATGACAGATGTATAGAAATTTCAGAAATACCTGATTATCCAGTAACTGTCCCAGTAATAAACTTCTCTAAAGCGTGAGCCAGGGATAACGAGAGCCTCAGGTAAAGGAAGAAGAGTATGATCATCAGGCTCTTCACCCACACTTTTATTAACTTTCCTACTCAATACTTTCCACAGAGAATGCACCTGCAAAGCCCATTTTCTTACCTCCTGGTTTCTAACACCGGGTAAAAATCTCTCCGGCTCTGTGACAAAATCCGGTGGTGAATAAACGCCCACATCATCTCCTGCCTCCCCAAAATACTTGCCGAGAAAATCAGAGAGCAGTTTTGGCGGCAACGGCTGAGGCAACGCTAAGAAAGCCTGTGTAGCGACGGACAAATTATAGCGGAGAGGCAAATCGACATAAAGCTTAGGGTCAAAATTAGAGGAGCCTAATGTTTGCAATGCAGATTGCTGCACTTGCTGCAAAAATGATAACAGATTAGAGGAGTTTGCCACTGGGCCATTTTTTGGCGGGCAGCTGCCCTCCCCTCCTGTGGGACTCAGAGTAAGTGCACATAAAACTATAATGGTAATGTGGAATGATCTAGCAGACATTTTAGCGGCTTTTTGAGTGTTGTGCTAGGCTGCTTCTTCCATTTGGCTTTGAACTTGGGTTTAATGGCTACAGGGGACATTTGTAAGCTGCTCTGTGTTATTATAGTCTTTTTGTTCTTGCTTTGAATCAATGCAAGCGGCATATTGTGGAAAAAGGGTTACATTGCGTCGTCAGCTTGCCGGCGTCAAAGCGAGAATTCCAAACAGAAGATGACGAGAACGAAAGTACATCTATAAACCCATAGTGGTTCTACTGCTCTGTGGGCACCGGCAATTTATAGTCTAGTTGGCAAACTTCAAAAAATTCTCTTGGTGGTTTTTGTCCAACGGATAGCGTATGAGTGCACGAAATTCTTAGAGAATTCCAAGAAAGCCCACATTCTAGAATCTATGAACTGTCATGAAGTCCACTTTCTAGATTTGATGGCTTGTAAGTTCCCTGCCGCCCATTGCATATGAATTCCCACTTGAACTTTGAACGAGTCAAAAAGCAATGGAAAAATTTGAGATTTTTTAATTAAAGTGCGTTAAAGTGTTTGTTTATTTGTTTTTAATAATTAAATAGATATTTATATATTTTATAATAAAAAATAGGTGGAGATGGTCACATTTTTATTGAAAGGAGGAGAGTAGGTTAATGGCATTTTGGAAACCATACAAGGAACATTGCTTCAGTGGTTCAAAAGATCTTATAAGTGGACAACTCCAAGTGCAACGTAATTTGCTTGAACTTTTATATGTATTAACACATTAGAATATAGTATAGGTATAAAATATAATGAGAAATGGTTCTCAATAATATAGCTAGCAAAAACAGCAAAGTTTCTATCTTTCTAAATGTTGAATAAGATTTCCATCTTGAAGAATGCCAGATCTAGTTATATTTAGTAGGGATTTTAAATCAATCTCCTAGAAGAAACATATGTCGAGAAAAAGAAGGGCCTAAAGGGCTTAAAAAATTCATGAATTCAATGTCAAGTTATTTAAGCTCTAGGACAAAACCTAAATAAGTGCTTGAGAGTTTTCAAATACCCACAAAAGGCTAGCAAAGATTGGAAACACCCAAATGAATTAGCCTAGAGCTAATAAGAAGGCACTAATAAAGAATGCACTAGATAAAGTGTGCAATATTTTGCTCTTTAATAGCCTACCAAATAATCTGAAATATATGCTACCAAGTACCGATTGAATATTAGAGTTCATCTATCATTAAGTTTTTGCACCATATATGAATGGACGAAAGTCAAGCATAACCTTTTTAAGGTAGGTAATTACCAAATGGTGTATCAGGATACCATTTCCAATCCTTCCACCATGATTTGTAGTTCTTCTAAGCCCAATTTTGTGCATCATTTCTATGTGAATGGAATTAATAACAATCTAGAAAGGATTCAAAAAATGTTAATTGGTGAGTATATATTTATCTTTGGTTTTAGGGCAAGAAAAAATATTTGTGTTGATCCTTGAAATAAGATCTAGGAGAGTCATAATAATTTTATTAAAAAAAAACAAAAACATGGACCTAGGGAATTTTAGCAAAAGATTTATCCTAACAAGTGACCATAAAAGACTACTAGAGAGACTATTGATTAATGGATAAATCAGTCCTAAATCCATTTCCATTTCATAGGAATTGATGGGTTAAAAGTGTTTCATTAATTTTAGTATGGGATTGCCTAGTTTTGTGTTTATCCTAGCTTAGCTTTTGGCCTTTCTCCTCTTCAGTTGCCATAATAATTGTAAAGAATTAAAGTTAATTGATGTGGATTGGAGGATGAAAAATACACTAACATTTAATTGATTATGAAGTACTAATTCTAGTGGTTGTGTGAAACAGGGTCCTCATGGTCAAGAGGAGAAATGATGAAGAATTCTTCGAGGATTCTCGTGATCTTTTGGTTTTCATTAGTTATTGTCTTTTAGAATATGTTTAGTAATTGGTTTTGTAATCAGGTTTGTAATCGATTTAGAAACTTTAGAAAATAGTGGCCAAAGGCCACCTCACTATTTTTTTAGCCGCTTTGAGTATTTTTTACCATCATATAATTACAAACTGTGAACATATCTATTTAGATATTTTGTTTTGTATTTAGATATATATATATGCTCTCTCGTATGTGAAAGACAATCTTTAGTTTTAAATTTAATATAAACATAAGACTATTATCAAGTTACCAGAGTTGAACCTATGTGTTGTTTGAGCACATTCTTCAATCGGTTGGTTAAGAGACAAGGCCCCACTCCTTAACAAACGATTGGATTTATTTTCCTGTTATTTTGTGAGGTATGATTTATATTTGTTCAAGTGATTCTATGAGCATGCTATTAATTTGATGAGTGTGGTGCTTGTTTCCTTTTAAAAGATCATTAATGTGTGGCACGAGTACAGATTCCAAGGATAATTCATGTATGCAAAATTAAGAAGGATATATTATTCTTAAAGAGAGAAAATGATCTACACAGTTTTATTAGATCTTGTTGCTAGGACACCACAGGTCCTGTCACTAGCTATTGTAGCTCATGTCACCAAAATTATTTAAATGCAATTTCAGTGTTATGTATTTTCTATTTTTATCATTAGACCTTGTATAATATTTAAAGCATTGTGGTGATTTCAAGACATTGATCTTAAGAATCTAAAAGTAAAATTCAAAGTGTGTGTTGGTTTGAAATAAAATTGTATTAATTAAAAATAGGATTTAATTAAGTTGCAACAATTTAGAGGGATGTCATTAGCAAAAAAAATTATTTCCAAATGCATTTCATAAATAGTCATCTTTCTATTTTGGCCCTTAGGTATATAGCCGCTACACCTTTCTAAAGTTTATGATCCCTGGATTGACATTTAGGAACAAACTAGGGAAACCTTGATACGAAATTCCCAAGGATTGATTCAATTATATTAAGCCCATTTGATAGAACTACAAAGATAGTTTGTACCCAATATTGATCCATAGTTTTGTCCAAACATTTTGGCATCGTTGCCAAGGAAACGTGTTAAAGGCCTGTAAATCTATTGAGTTAAGTTAGGACTAGTGTACTAAGGCGAAAGTTTGTGCGATTGTCGACCTCACCCAGGTAAGTAACCTTGGTTTGCTCTGTTATAGATCATATAGAGGCATGAATTACATTAGAGATAGTAAAGGAAGGTTTTTTAAGAAAGATATAGGAAATAGCTCAAAACAAGAGAACCCACAAAAAGAATTAAAGCCATTAATTGTGACTACACCATCCAAGAAGGAACTAGTTGAACTTGATATTAAAAATGTGTCATTGAGTCCACTTTTGAGTCTCCTTTTAGTACCCAACAAGAGTCGCTTGAAGAATCATTTTAAAAGGTTGCTAAATTATTTCGAGAATCTTACGAACTTCGAAGTGGTGGAATTCCAATACACAAAGACCCTAAGCCATTTTCATCCTTTTACTCCCCTTAGGCATTTGAAACCATGGCTGATAACAACAACAATAATGTCGAAAGAACATTGGCCAACAACCCTGTTACCTTTGAATTTTGCATTGCCCATCCAAAGGAGGATGCTTCCATGAAAAACATACCTCAAGTTTTGTCTTGCCTATTTTTTGAGGTCTTTCTATGGAAGATCCCGACATGTTTCTCTTTGAATTTGATGTTTTATGTCATAGTTATGATTATCACAATGATGCACAAAAACTTAAACTATTTCCAACTACTTTGAAAGATGCAATATTGTGATGGTTCATGGGACTAAGACATGAAACTATTCACAGTTAGGATAACATGAAGACAAAGTTCTTAGAGAAATAACAAGAATATTGCAAGACTAAAGAAATCAAAGATGAGATCTTTCACATAATGCAACATTAAGAGGATACCTTAGAATATTACCTTGAGCGATTCTTATTTAGTCTTTAAAGGACTAGGCAAATAGGGTTGAACAATGATACTGTAAAAATGCTCTTTCTTAGGGGGATTAGGCAGATGAATGTTTAGATATTTTAAATCTTATGGTGGGTATATTTCCAAATTGAGATTTGACGATATTTGTGATGATTGTAGGAACCACTCAAGGTTCACCTAGTTGGTAAGAGGGTACATTGGGAAGCATGTCTCTTCTAGAGGCACATTAGGTGTCATGAAAAGAGAACTAAGTACATTGTTAGAAGATCTCAAAATTGATCTTCTGAGTCACATGGGTAATCAAATCGACACCTTGTACACATGTAAGAAACATGATTTAGAGGTCGAAAAAGTATTTGTTGTATTTTGTCCTAATTGTCATGAAAAACATAATAATGAGGAATGTCTTTATAGCAAAACAAAAATTTATTCTTTAGAAGGTGCTAGTAAGGATACTACATTATGACCTCTTCCAACAGACATAGCGAATGTGGAATTCAGTGAAAAACCTATTTACTATATGGCCCCACAAAGGCCTTTGGCTCCATGAACTATGCCCCCAATGATAAATGAATTGTTTACACCTCCTAATGTAGGCCCTAGTGCACAATCTAGTTCCTTTCCAACTCAACCAGGATGGTATGGAGAGTGGAAACAACCTCCACCTTATTCGCAATGGGAAAACCAATACCCATATGCCCCTCAACCGTTGCAACAAGCGTGGAGGACACCACCATCACATATTCCACAATATCTGCCATGTCCTACACCACCTATGATTACTCCATACCAACAACTACCATAATTCTTTCCACCAATACTACCCTCATCCACTAGTCCACCATCCAACCCATCACAACCACCTAAGGCAACACCCATGCCTACACAATCAACCCCAAACCTGGATAACAAGGTGGCACAACCAATTTACAATAATGAGGTGGTGGGTTACCCAACCTATCATGTCAACACACTGGAAAATTAACAGGGTTCAGTTACGATTAGGTAAATCCCTCCAAGGGCCAACTATTATTAAAATAAACGATGAACATGAGGAACATTCATACAAACTGGATGAAACATCTAGGTTGCCTCCATACCCTAATAGGTTCCAATCTCAACCAAAACAAAAGGAAGTGGTTGAGCTAGAATTTGATTTTGTAAATGAATTAAGAAATGTTAACATTAGGATTCCTCTTTTGCAGGCCATCAAGGATGTCTTTATGTACACAAAGACAGTTCAGGACTTGTGTACCTGCAAGCAGACAAAGAAACAAGACATTAAGACCATACAAGTTATTGAGCAACTTGTTGACCTCATGTTGGGAAATATTTTTGTTCCCAAGTATTCAAACCCAAGGAGTCCTACAATTCAGGTATGAATTGGTCATATTATCATTCTAAATGCAATAATCGACTTAGGATCTTCCATTAACATCATGACCAATGAGACTAAGGAAAAGTTGTGCTTTCAAGGACTTAGGCCCACACCTACAATCCTACAGATGGAAAACCACTCCCTAGTCAAACCTGAAGGTATGATAGAAGATGTTATTTATGTTGACTCTTGGGAATACCCTACTGACTTCATGATCTTCTAGCCCAAAGTAAAGTTGGCAAGATACCCCCTAATTCTAGGGAGACCATGGTTAGCAGTCGTTGATGCTTATGTCAACTATAGGTCAAGAAATATGGTTATTTCTAATGGGGAACATAAGCAACAATTGACCTTGTACCCACCTACACAACCATTATTGGATACTAAAGAAACCATGTGGGTTGACAGTGATTTGGAGGAGTCTTTGCCTGTGTTGACCATTGATCGAGCACTTGATATGGAACAATTATCAAAGAATGCTATTTTTTCCAATTTCTTTCAAAATCGATATACATGTCTGATGATGTTTTAGAAAGATTTGTTTTTCATTCTTGTATAGATAATTGTCCATTTGAGAACTTTCTGTTGTTAAGTGATGAACACAATCACTGCATTGAATTTTATTACATTACATCAATTACTTCCACATAACTATTCATATAGTCCATTCATGCTTTCTGACACTTCTTTACCATCGACCTCACAATCACATGCTATAGAATTGCCTACAAAATCTCAAGCTATGGAAATCTTACCAAGATGCACTTTAAATTATATTAATTCTAATTTGAGTGATGCACAAATTAATGATTTAATTGCCATGTTAAAAAGTCGTGAAAATGCATTTGCATGGGAGTATCAAGATATGTGTGGAATACATCCATATTACATTTTGATATGTAGTGCCAAGTTTAAATCTCTCAGGCGACTTTTATTAAAATTCCTAAGTGTTACAAGTTTCATGTTTTATATTATAATTTATCATGGCTTGGTGAAGGCAACGCCTGTATATTTTCATTGAACCCATTACCATTCAAATTCGCAGAGAAGATCAACTCAAATTGAAATCCCAATTATTATTTTAAATGTGCAAAAATACGAAGGGTTGCATAGAATGAAAATGAGAAGGCAACGCCCATCTTCAGAAGACAGAGTATATCAAATTACAAACGAACTAAGGGTCGGCGCCATGTGTTTAAACAATTAAAAATGCAAAAAAAAAAAGTATTTGAAAGGATTGATTGAAATTTGAGGAAATGAAGGGGCAACTAGGAAAAATGGGAGATAAAAAGTTTACAGATTAAAAACATACAGGAGAGAGGGAGGAAGTCGATGCTTGGTCATGGAGCATTAAAATTGAATTGGCAAAGATTTTTAAGAACAAAGAATGTAGATCGGGTAATATGAGAGAGGTGGGGGCATGCCTATAGTAGTAGGAAAAAGAGAGTATAAAGCAGCCAAGGGAGGGAGGCGTGAACATCCAAAGAGCAGGCACCATGGTGTAGAGTGGATAAGAGACCGTAAGGTAATTGCAGAAAATAAAACATTGTGCAACCAATAGAAAGGAGGAGAGGCAACACCATTGTGAACGAAGAAGTCAGTAAATTTTTTAATTCAATTTGAGGAGTTTAAATGTATAAAGAATTAAATTTGTGAAAGGTGTAATGTAAACTAAAAGGTTGGAAAATTGAAATCTCGTGAGCGAATTAAATTGTGAATGTTGATAGAAGTGTATGCCTGTGTTACTCCTCTTTATTTTGGTGTAAATTTAAATGCAATTAAATGTGAGAGGGGCTACAAAGTTTGTGATTGAAATTAAATTGACAATTTTTGAATTTGGGAAAGTTAGTTTTGTGGCAGTGGAAAGAGGGAAATTATCTGTCTGCGTCAATTGGTATTAGAGGAGGGGATCTTGAGAGTGGAGAGAATCCACCAGGACCTACGGGTAGAGTAGAAGAATTTCGGTGAAGAAGAGCTTGTGAGAACTGTTGCAGGTTTGTGAAGTCCTAAGCATTTGGGAGCTAAAGAGTCATGAATAATTATAGATTGTGAAGAGTGTGATGTGGATTGTAGAAGATTGCAACAAGTGAGATGGGGATATTTGTGAAAAAGAATCCCATCATATGGGATGAATGGAGGCAATACCAAAAGAGGAAGATCTTCTTGATGATGGTTGATATAACCATAAGAATGGATAGATTAGAAGCAAGGATAAAAGAAGAATTGGTCAAGTAGGATGAAGGTAAGAATGAGGTTGTAGTGAAGACATGTCATGAGGAAGACATGGAGAAAAAGGGTGAAAATGAAGAGGTGAGCAACGAAGAAGTGGAATTGGATGTAGCAATGATTGAGGAAGAAAAGAATGAGGTGAGTAGTGAAGAGGTTGTAGTGAATGGTGAAGGTGAATCAGATTTGTTTGCATAACTACTGGCAATTAAGGAAGAATGGAGGACGAAACTCGTTGTCGCAGCAAAGAGAGAAGAACGAGAAGTTGCAGTTGACTAGGAAGTGAATGTTGCAGCTATGAATGAAGATGAGGTAAAACAATTTTATTATGATATTTTTTTTTCAGATGAAATGATAGGAGAGAGTGATCTAGAGTGAGAGTGTGTTGTGGATGCTTTGTATGGTTATGTGTAGAAATGGTAGAAGATGTTACAGGGTGTTTTTGGTGGAGGTGGACAGTCAATGGTGAGTTTGAACCCACGAAGGAGGAGAGGAGTGTCAAAAACATTTGGTGGAGGAGGTCGAGCTTTGGTGGACATGAGTCCATGAGGGGGAAAAGGAGGACTTGATGCAGTGTTGTTGGAGGGAGGTGGTGTGTGTACCAACATGATGTTGGAAAAGCCGAAACAAAAAATTATTTTTAGCACTTGGACAACGAAGGAGTTTGTTGCAGGTTGACAATAATCTAGAAGAGTAGTGTAACTACTCAACTCCGCTATTGTGAGCCTATGCTCACAATCTTTCTACTTGGTGTGTCTGATACAGGAGGACTTGAGCACATGCGCTACCCACATCGACCAAAAATGTTTCCAATTTGTTTTCTTTAGTTTTGGTTTGGTTTGGTTTGATATTTTTTAATGTTTCACGACTATGGATGTGATTGGAACATTTAGATTACAATTTGATATGTAGAGCCAAGTTTAAATCTCCCAAGCGACTTTTATTAAAATTCCAAAATGTTGAAAGTTTCATGTTTTATATTCCAATTTATCATGGCTTGGTGAAGGTGACACCTATACATTTTCATTAAAGCCATTACCATTCAAAATCTATGGAGAATATCAACTCAAATTGAAATCGCAATTATTAATTTAAATTTGCAGAAATGTGAAGGGTCGCATAGAAAAAAATGAGAAGGCAACGCCCATCTTCAGAAGAAAGAGTATATCAAATTGAAAATGGACTAAGGGTCAGCACCATGTGTTTAAACAATTAAAAATGCAGAAAAAAGAAGTATTTGAAAGGACCGATTGAAATTTGAGGAAATGAAGGGGCGACTAGGCAAAATGGGAGATAAAAAGTTTGAAGATTTAAAACTCACACTAAAGCAGAGCAATGCATCTTTGAAGGGGTCTGAATGTACTAATGCTTGATAAGATGAGACAAGAACAATCAAGAGGGATGATCAAGATCCCATGGAAAACCAATCATAAGCACAAAGGAACACACACATGAAAGTGATGAAAAATAATGAAGGAAATAAGAGAATGCTTTGATTGTCTGTTCAACTCGTTGTGGATTAGATCTAGGCTATTTATTTGGAACAAGAAATGTGTACTCACTCTGGGACGATGGAACTCATGGCTTTCCATCGGGTGAGAAGGCCCAAGTATACTCACTCTGGGGCCATGAAACTTCTGGTTGTCCACAGGGTGAGAAATCAATAACATACTCACTCTAGGGCCATGGAACTTCAAGTTGTCTACGGGGTGAGAAATCTTGAAAGATAGCTATGGGGAAAGTCATGCCTTGGAATGGGCTTCCCACTCAACCATACTAAATTTATACCTCCTAATAACTTTAATAAGGCACCATAAAGACAATGTCATTTCGTGCTTCACGAGAAAGGCAAAGCTTCATATGCTTAGAAATCATGAACAAATGCAATGGCACCACAAGCATGCAAGTTGTGTTATGTAAGGTGGCCATGTAAATGAAAAATGCAACATGCAAAAGAAATGTTTAAATGAGTCTTGCTTAGTTCCTAAAAGGTCTATGACTTAGGGAACATTGTGTCTAATGTCTCCAAAAGAGGACCAGTCAAAGACTAGAATATTCACAACTTAGTGGATGCAGTGTGTCGCATCAGGCCACCAAGAGGAATGTAATATGCTAAGATAGATCACACTTATGAAGGACACTATACCCAATGTCATCCACAAAGTGACAAACACATCATATAGAGTAATAAGGTTGCACTAAGAACCATGAAAGATGCAAATGAATAATGCCAATTTATGCCCCCACTTTAAAGGAATTGCTACATACCGTTCTATGAGCAATTACTTTAAAGTAGCGAATGAAAAATGCAAAAAGAAACAAGACATGAGAGCCAACTTGGAAATATCCTATGCCAAGTCATACGTTTTTGAGTAAGGTTGTGTCATGCAAATGAATAAGGAACAAAAGAAAGAGGGGTTTCCCCCAAAAAGGAACACACCAAACACATAATGGATCTATGGATTTGGGATCAGTATGTTCATTGTTGCAATTTTTTATTAAAGAGCTCAAAACTGTAATCATTCCCCAAATACACATAGAACTGGAAGAATGACACAAGGATAGCGAAAACAAAAGAAAAAGAAAGTATGTTTTGGGTCAACATGGAAGAGACATAGGGCATCTTGACACTTTGCATCCTCCCTAAAAGGAAAACAAAAGCCAAAATAAAATGAAAATGAAAAAGCTTTTGGGTCAACATGAGAGAGACATTGTAGTCTTGATGCCTTGCATCATCCCCAAAAGGAAAACACAAAAAAAAAAGCAAAAAAGAAAATAAAAGGGACCTTTTGGGTCAACATGGAAGAGACATAGGGCATCTCTACGCTTTGCGTCGTCCCCAAAAGGAAAACACAAAACAAAGTGAAAATAAAAAAATTAAAGACCAGTTTGGGTAACATTGGAAAGAGACATAAAAGCGTCTCTACACTTTGCATCATCCCCAAAGGAAAACACAAAACAAAAGAAAAAAATAAAAAGTGAAAGGACCGATTAGGTCAACATGGAAGAGACAAAGGCGTCTCTATACTTTGCGTCATCCCCAAAAGGAAAACACAAAACAAAAGCGAAAAAGAAAAAAGTAAAAGGACCAATTGGGTCAACATGGAAGAGACATAAGGGCATTTCAATGCTTTGTTTCATCGTCAAAAGGAAAATCAAAAGCAATAAACGACATATAGAAGAATGAAGGTACAAATAGAGGAATTGCACAAAGAGAGAGAACATCAAACGTCACATCACGAGGGAACACAAAACACACATGCACACACAAAAGAAAAGGAAAATACTAGTAATGCAAAGGCAAGTCAACCATCAAACAAGTCATCCACCTCCCAATCTTAGGCAGGAGAAGTGGAAGGTGAAAAACACAGCTCGGGGACAAGCACAAATGCATTACTAGGAAAAGGCTAACAAATTCTTTCCCCCACTGAGGGTAAGGTGAGAATGAGCTGAGATAGGTGATCAGAAAGGTCATGCAATAGTGAGAATGGAAGATTCTACAACTATTGCATGATGAGATGTGGGAAACTGTACTATGGGATGATAGGATAGCAGTCAGTGTCATTAAAGTAATACTTACTCAGTATTTCCTTCAATGTCTAACACTCATCAGTGCGGTGTCCAAGAACACGATGGTATTTACAATAAGGTATATTGGAATCTTTAGGATGAATTACTAGCCTATTCATAGGCGGTAATAGGATGAGACCTCTATTTAAAAGCATTTGGAGTTTCCTTTCACATTTAGGTGGTGGATGCAGAGAAAACCTTAGTTTTTTCAATTTGTAAGGTCGTTTGCATTTACTAGATTCCCCTTTTTCATGAATTGAAGGAGAAAGAGGACCCATGGGGATCCTACCATCCTTGTCATTGGAATCAGGTGAGCGTTGTTCACATGGAAAGGAGAACATTCAAATCGGGCAAGGAATCAAAGATCACCGTGTCATCATCACAAAGTCTCCAATATTCAAAAAGAGGCTTGTCAATGTCAAGAGGGGGATCTTGATATCCTAACACTGTTGTGTTTTCATCTTTTGGATTTTGTTCTAAAAGTTGATGAATGTTATGTTCAGTGGTTGTGTCACATTCTTTTTTGCTTAAGATGGTGAAACCTTTGTCATATGTTTCTGCAAGGTTGATTGGTGTGTTGGTAACTTTGTTATCATAGAATGGTTGAGGAGTTGCGAGGTTAGAGGAACTAGGTCCACCTATTGGAGGGAACTTAGGTCCTTCATTTGTTTCAGGATGTAGGTATCCAAATGTATCAGGAGGTGAAACTGTAAGAAGGTCTTGTTGTTTCATGGATGGATAAAAGAATGCATTGGCTTCAAGATTGTCAAAGCATTCATTTAAGAACTTATTCATGCTATCATCATATTCTACAATGATGTCAACAACACGAGGAGTACATTCATGAGGAGTTGAAGGAGCATGAGGAAGCTCAAGGTCATTAGGATCAGTTCCAAAGGCACAATTTGACATGTTCACTAAAGATTTTAATGACATCCAAAACTGATTAAAGCAAAAAGCCATGATAGCAATGAATGAAAGTAAACTAAGATGCAAGAAAGAGAAGAAAATAGGAAACCTGGAAAATATGACAAAATGTAATAGCAAAAAACTGTAATGCAAAAAATGGCCAAAAAATGCCAGAAAATGCCAGAAAATACAATTCAGAATGTGTAACTAGACTGATTTGCCCAGGGTGGTGAATGAGTCCAGGGATGAATGTTTTTGAGTTTTTTCAGAAATTTGAAATTCAATTTGATGTTTTTTAGATTGTGTTATACATAATTATGATGCAGATACAAAAATGCATTATTTTTAATTTATTTGAAATGCAAAAATGAAAGCTATATGATGTTTTCACTAATGCAATTTTTGAAAACCCTAGGATGCAAAACAATGCAAAATCTAATGCAATGTTCATGGAAACTAAACCTAGGATGTAAATGCACTTGAAATTAGAAGTAAAAATGTTCTAAAGACGGGTTCACCAAAATGTAAACAAAGATTTTGGCAAACCAAAATGCTATATGCTCCTTCTAGGGTTTTTCACCTAAAAGGAGATAAGATTAGGGTTAGGTGCCAAAATGCAATGTTCACATTCAAAAATGGATGTGATGTGGGTGTAATATGCCTAAATGAGATAAACTAAATGTAGAAAACTAATGAAATAGATTAATTATTGAATGCAAACTAAGAAATGCAAAGTGCTAGAAAACATAGTGTTGTATGCAAACATGAACTAGAAACATGCACAAATGAAAATAGATTTGAATGAAACTGAAAGCCTGGTTGCACCTGGAGGTTGGAAGTAGATCTGGGAAGGTTCTGGAATGTTACAAAATTCAATGTTGATTCCCACTGGGACTCATTCGCCACAGATGGTGAATTAGTCATGCTTCTAGTAAAATCTATCGGAACAGGTTTCGGGGTGTTGGGAACACAAAAATGTAGAAAAATATAATTTTTCCAATCTAGCAGTGGGACTCATTCACCACTAATGGAAAATCAATCCACCTACAAAAATTTTCAATGTCAAAGGTCAACTTTGTGGGTCCTAGTCTACACTTTTTTGCTTGTCGGGTTGCTGGTTCTAAATCTGCAGAAAACGGGCTGAGAAAGGTCTTCAAGCTCCAATTAGGGTTATGTTGACTATGATGACTTAGATGACTTATTGACCACTTTTCAACACCTTTATCCTTGAAAAATCTACTTACAAGACCTGCAAACACACATGCAAAGAGGGGAAATATGGTTGAGGGTTAGAGTATAGGGGTTTGCCTTGGTCAAACCCCACTTTGGTAATCAAACCTTATGAAATTTACATGAAATGAGAAGAGAATGATGAAAAAATAACATGCAAATGTCATAGACACACCAAACCCTTGTTGTTGAAGTCTAAAGATATGTCAATGGTTGCTCCAAGATGCTTGATAATTGCTTTGCTATTAAAGATTGAATGATGCTATGATGCTTAAGTGAATGCTTAAATGAATTGAATGCAAGAATGAATACTTGGATGAATGGGGGTTAAAATGAATAGAAAATCATGTATTTATACATAATTATACCCTAATTTCTTGAAAATACATCACAGGCCAAGCTTAGGTCTTTAGGAATAAAAATCCACTAGTAATTTGAATTTATTTTGAATTTTGTGCCAAAAGGGACTCATTCGCCACCCTGGGCGAATGGGTCCCACTCAAGGCATATGATTGGGTGTCGGGAATTAAGTTGTCTTTAATGTTGTTTGGAGTTTGTACTAAAAAATACACTTAATTAAGGCATGCAAGTGCATAAAGGGGCCAAATAAAGTATAAGAAAGATATATTTGGTGATGAAAATTCTATAAAAGTGTGAAATTTTGTTACAAGACTTTACAACACTTTAGAATAAGACTCGATAAGTGATAAAAAAGGGGGTAGTGAATTATAATAAGAAGAGTCTAGAAAAGTGAGAAAATGTCTTTCAACACTTCACAACACCTTTACAAGACATCATAAAGTCTTAGAGATTCATAAAGATTCAAGACCTAATGTGAATATGTGGGCCATATTACAACATTAAATCAAGGTAAAATCAAGCCAAATAAGCACAAGGAGGGACATAAATAAGAAAAGGGTTACTTTTTTCGTGTCCACATTTATATAATATTAAATAATATTTTGTATTTTTACTTCAACATAGTTTATATTTTATATCTTATTATTTTACAATTTTAATCTTCTTTAGTTCTTTTATCTTCATTATTTTTAGTTAAATTCAATATGTTTAAGAATTACAAATGAAACTTTGTAAACTAGTTTTAAACATTTGAATAATTTTTAAGTGAACATTAACTTTGTGTCACTCCTCTTCTTTCTCTTCTTCTTGCTCCTCTTCAACCCTCTTGCTCTTTATTCTCACTCTTTCACCTTACACTTGCAACTCTCACTCTCACACTCACACTATTAACTTCTTGTTGATTTTTTTTGTGAATTAAAATGAGGATAGGAGGAATTTTTATAGAGCTTGTGGGGTTTGGGTGGAGCCCATAGACCCTTAGAATTAAACATTGAGCACAGAGTTCAAAGATTTTTTTTTAAATTATTTTTTGGTCATCTGATTGAAGGAGACTCCTAGGTGTCCCTGAGATAGTCAGAAGACTCCTAGGAGTCTCTCAAATGTTTTGAGGATGTCCCAACATCACCAATATCTTGACAAAATTTTGGAGATAGAGGCACTAGTAGCGTGGTGACATCCCTTAAAGTCCCCAAGTCTCTCAAATGTCCTCATCCTAAAAATGTGAGTTTTTTGGGGGGCACATCCCTGTGAGACACTATTGAAAACTAAGTTCTACAAGCTCAAGCTCAAAATCTCAAGGATCCTTCTCAATATAAACACCACATTAAACATTTTTCTAGTATTAGATTAAGTAAATACTTACTAATGTGCATCCTCACACCTCTGGCAAAAGGGTGTCACTAAATGTACTTCACTAGTCCAAACTCTAAATTGTTGAAATGCATTTTACTCAACCCTTGATAACTCGTATTTGAAGATTATGCAACCTTCAAGGTTGATGGCTTTGGAGCCACATGTTGATTGAATTACTACATTGTACATTACATAGTCCAAGGCATGAGCCACATAATTCTTCCATTGATATTTTAGTTGGTGGGTATTGATGAAACAACCTACACTAATTTTTGTTAGCAACCTACCCTCTCGGTTCCTCAAAAAAACTCCAAGTTTGCATTATTCCAAAAAATCATGAGTAACTAATAATTTTCAATTCACTAGTTATCCACTATCTAGTACACTATATTTAGTTGGTAAGATGGAGCAACACCATGGCAATGGAATGTTTGCAAGCCCCTTATGAATAGCTAAAGCGCTTCTTGGCCTAGCACTGTTCTAAGCTTGATACAACACTTCCAATGGTTGTGGGTGTTTATCAATTTACTGGTTAAAATTTTGAGGATGAAAATGTTTACTGAAGATTAAAAAATTGTGTGTGCATTGATCAATTTATTAAAAACTATGTGAATAACCATAAAAAAATTATATGGTTTAAGTTGTGCATATTTGTCTTGTTTTTTCAAGCTGTGGTAGTTTGTACAACTCTCTATGGTGTAATTTTTCCTCATTGGGTACAATTTCTCTTTGCAATTTTTTCACTGCTTTTTATTCTTTGTAAATGCATTTGCTCAATACAAAAAACAATTAGAGTGTTTATCTAACTTACTGATTAGTTGTGAATGCCAGTATTTATTGGTTTACTGATTAATTGTGGGTATGAATTTTTATCATGTTACTGAGTAATTTAAGAAATGAGTGCCATTGTCTATCTACTTACTGATTTAAAGAAAATAGTTAATTATGCTGAAGGCATTCCCTGTGTGAACTTCACCAAATTCATGTTATACATTGACAGTAAGGAGTTTTAGATAGGGCATGCAAGATGATTGAATGGATCATGTCCATCTTTTTTTTTTGTTGATCGCAGGTCTCCCATCGCTTTATCTTTCACTTTTTTAGTCGCTAGATTTGTCAACAATTTCATGGTATAAGATATCTGAGATCAAAACCGTATTACACCTGCCAACTCTAGTATTGAAAAATATGCGTGAGAAAAAAATCTCAAGATTTGAATTATTTAATGACTTTTTATAAATTTAAATATATTTTTATAGTTTTGGGATTTCGGATCTTGTGCAATGTCTAAACTTAATTAAATTTGTTCAAAATCTATTACAAATTCTTTATTGATTTGATCTCATTGTTTGGGAGGCATGGCCTCCATTATCCTCTCCACTTTCACCAACAATCCCTTGCAAATTAATTGCTACATAGTAAATTTAATTTCCTGACTTTTGCATGTACTACCACCTCCAAATGAACTCACCAAACATAGGCTTCCTTTAACCTAATGTTGGGATTTTTCTAGTTTGATTAGGATGGCTTAACTTATAATTAGAAGTAATCACTACATTAGGGTAGATTAATAAAAAGTTATTATAAATAAATTGTCCAAATTATAAATATAATTTATATATTATTTATTATTTATCTTTAAAAATTATAGAATATATATAATATAAATATATAAATATATTAAAAATTATTTTTAGAATATTATACAATATATTATATTATATTATATTTGTATTTATATTTATATTTATATTTATATTTATATTATATTATACAATATACAAATAATGTTTTATATAATATATAGTATAATAAATAACATATTATCATACATATAATATAAATATAAATAAATATAATAAATGATATATAGATAATATATCTAATCATTAACATAATTTTATTATTTTTTAAGCCCCCCATTTTGTGTGAGAGCCTACTCATGATCCATTTGTTGCATCCTCTCTGTGATGTTTTTACCATAGCTTTGAACCCTATGTTGTTTCACTCACAAAACTTGGAGCTTTACCTTCTACACTATATATATATATATATATATACACACACACACAACCTTTGAAGCTCACTATAATTAATATATATTATATAATATATTTACTATAAATAACTATAATATAATATGTTAAAATTATCATTCTATATTATAATTTTATCATTAATAACTATAATATTAATTTATATAATTTTATCCTTAATAACAATAATATTAACATTATATATATATATATTAATAATAACATAATTATATTTATACATAATATTATATTATATATAATATATTATTGGTACTAACTATATTATAAATTATATATCATACACTTATTATAAAATCAATATATTTATAATTATAATAAAATAGTTATTAATTATAATATATTATATATTATATATTACTAATAATATTATTATATAAATTATAAAATACCATATGTATATAATAATTATATTTATTTTATTAAACATATGAATTATATACAACTATACTATAATAATATTATTAGTAACTAATTAATATATATATAATAACTAATTTATTAATAATAATATTATTAATAACTAATTTATATATATGTATATATATATAACTACTAATCTATATATGTTAAGTTATAATAGTTATATAATATTATAATTAACTATAATATAGTTTTTAAGTTATATTAATATTTATATATGTTTTTATTAATACTGATTTTAATAATTATAATTAAATATTAATGATAATATTAATATATCCCTTGTTATCTCTATTTCTATTTCTCTTTATCACTCTCTCTCACTCTTTGTTTCTCCCTCCCTTTATCTCTCTCTCCCCCTCTCTCTCTAGACTTCTCTATATCACCACCTTTATCTCTCTAAATTGCCCCCTCCATCTATATCTTCTCACCTCTCCCTCTCCCTCTCTATATCTCATTATCTCTACTTAAATCTCTCTTATTCACTCCATCTCTCCAACTCCCTCTCTATATATCCCTCTATCAACCTGTCTCTATATATAACTCTCTCTCTCTCGCTTTATCTCTCTATATCACCCTCTATCTATATCTCTCGTTCCCTCTCCTCTTTATATATTGAGCTATCTCTCCCTCCCACCTCTTCTTCTCTTTGCCCCTCTCTACCTATCTCTCCATTTCTCTCCCTCCCTCTCTCTATCTCACCCCATCTCTCTCTCTCGCTCCCTCCCTATCCCTCATTTTTATCTCTCTATCTCTACCTCTTTCTCCCTTTCTATTCCCATATATATCTCTCTCTATCTCTTTCTCTTCCCATATATCTATCTCTCCCTCTCTCTATATCGCCCTATTTCTCTCTCCATCTTTATTTGTCTATCTCTACTTCTCTTTGTTTGCTTGTTTGTATGTCTCTCTCCCTCTTCCTCCCCCTCTCCCTCTCCCTCTCCCCCTCTCCCTCTCCCTATATCGATCTATCATTCTATTTTGAACCACCTATATCTCTCTCTACCCCCCCCCCCTCTCTCTCTCTCTCTTTTTCATTTATACCTCTATCTTCCTCTCTCCCTCGCTATCTATAGACACATCTCCCTCTCTCTATCCATCCCTCTCTCTCCTTCCCTCTATCTCCCTCTCCCTAGATCTCTATATCTATATCTTTATCTCTCCATATTTCTTCCATCTCTCCCTTTATCTCTATCTCATTATCCCTCCATATCTCTCTACCCCTATATCTCTCCCTCTCTATATATTTATCTCTTTCATCTTTATATATATCTCTCCCCTCTATCTCTCTTTATCTCTTCCTCTCCTCTCCATCTCCCTCTACTTCTCCATCTCTAGCTCCATCTCAATCTCTATCTATATCTCCTTACCCCTCACTCTCTCACTCTTTCCCTCCTCTCTCTCCCTCTCTCCCTATTGCATACATAACATGAGCCTGTTGGGCATACGACAAATTCACTGCCAACAATTCACCGACAAAAAATTCACCGCCATGACAAATTCACCACAAGTAAAATTCACCACCACCACCATGACAAATTCACCACAAGTAAAATTCACCACCAGCAATTCACCACCAAGGAAAATTAATTGCATTAATATTAAAAAATGTTAGTGAGGTTAATTTTTCATGGCAGTGAATTGCTGGTGGTGAATTCTACTTTAGGTGAATTTGTCACGGCGGTGAATTTTCCGGCAGTGAATTTCTCTAGGGGAATTGCTAGCGGTGAATTTCGTAGAACCTGTTGATAATAGAGCCTAATTTTCTTAGGATTCAAAGATTTTGTTTCAGTCATATTTTGATCCCTATAAATCAATAGATAGTTGATTTGAAACTATCACTTCTCCATTGTTGCACAAACATAGTTTTCCAAATGATCTACAAATTGACGTCATATACTACACAAACGTATAAAAAAATAGATGAAATTTTCCTTTGTTGACCTTACACCTCTCCAGCGTACCCATTGCACACCACAGTGCGATTGCTAGTTGTTGTGGTTATCAGTTTACTGTTTAAATTTTTTTTATCGTGGGTATGAATGATATCAATTTATGAACTTAATAAAAACTCTTAATTATGCATTACAGATGACAGATGTTTAGAAGAAATACTGATTATCCAGTAACTGTACCAGTAATAAACTTCTCTGAAGCGTGAACCAGGGATAATGAGAGCCTCAGATAAAGGAAGAAGGGTATGATTATCAGGCTCTTCACCCACACTTTTATTAACTTTCCTGCTCAATACTTTCCACAGAGAATGCACCTGCAAAGCCCATTTTCTTACCTCCTGGTTTTTAACACCGGGTAAAAATCTTTCCGGCTCTGTGACAAAATCCGGTGGTGAATAAACATCTACGTCATCTCCTGCCTCACCAAAATACTTGCCGAGAAAATCAGAGAGCAGTTTTGGCGGCAAGGGCTGAGGCAAGGCTAAGAAAGCCTGTGTAGCGACGGAAAAATTATAGCGGAGAGGCAAATCAACATAATGCTTGGGGTCAAAACCAGAGGAGCCTAATGTTTGCAATGCAGATTGCTGTAAAAATGATAACAGATTAGAGGACTTTGCCACTGGGCCATTTTTTGCCGGGCAGCTACCCTCCCCTCCCGTGGGACTCAGAGTAAGCGCACATTAAACAATAATGGTAACTTGGAATAATCTGGCAGACATTTAGCAGCTTTTTGAGTGTTGTGCTAGGCTGCTTCTTCCATTTGGCTTTGAACTTGGGTTTAATAGCTGCAGGGGACATTTGTAAGCTGCTGTGTTATTATAGCATTTTTGTTCTTACCCGTTGACCCTGATAGATATCCATCCAACATAATCCTTACCTGTCTTTCCCGTTCTTTTCTTTCTTTATTACTACGAATGGGCATTTCCTTCCCCGATCTGTAGGTAAAGACTTAAGTTGTTGAAACCACCTTCCGATCCCCGGGGAGGTATATTAGTTGAAAGTGCCCCGAGAATCGATCTCAGGTGTGGGTGTGTGGATATAGTTCCAGAGAATCGATCTCGGCGCGTAACTTGGAATCAATGCAAGCGACATATTGTGAAAAAAAGATTAGATTGTGTCGTCAGAGTGAGAGTTCCAAACAGAAGATGACGAGAATGAAAGCGCATCCATAAACCCATGGTTGCTCTATTGTTCCGTGGGGACAACGGCGATTTATAATGTAGTTGGCTAACTTCAAAGAATTCTCTTGGTGGTTTTTGCACAACGGATAGTGGATGAGTGCACGAAAGTCTTAAGACAGAATTCCAAGAAAAATCTCTTTAACAGGTGGCGAGAAAGCCAACATTCTAGAATCTATGGACTGACAATGTCCACTTTCTAGATTTCATGGCTTGTGAGGAAAGTTCCCTTGCCGCCTATTGCATGTGAATGGCCAATTGAACTTACGAATGAGTCAAAGAGCAATGGAAGAATTTGAGATTTTTTTTTATTAAAGTGCATTAAAGTGTTCGTTTGTTTTTAATAATTAAATACGTTTTTCTAATTCTAATATATTTATCATTAAGAAAATAGGTGGAGCTAGGTGGAGCTGATTACATTCTAATTGGAAGGAAAGAGTAGGCTAATGGCATTTTGACAATCATATAAGGAGTATTGCGTCAATGGTCTAAAAGTCTTGTTAGTGGACCACCTCAAGTGCAATTTTATTTGTTTGCACTTGTATATGTATTAACACATTAAAACATAGTATAAGTTTAGAATATAGTGAAAAATGATTATTAATAGTATAGCTAGCAAAAAGAACAAAGTTTCTATCTTTCTAAATGTTGAATAAGATTTCTACTATGAATAATGTCAATCTAATTATATTTAGTAGGGATTCTAAATCAATCTCCTAGAAAAAACATATGCTAAGAAAAAGATGTGTCTAAAGGGCTTAAAAAATCATGAATTCAATGTGAAGTTTTTTGAGCTCTAAGAGAAAACCTAAATAAGTGTCTGAGAGTTTTGAAATGCCCACAAAAGGGTAGCAAAGATTGGAAACACCGAAATGAATTAGCTTGGAGCTAATAAGAAGGCACTAATAAAGAATACACTAGGTAATTTGTGCAAAATTTTGCTCTATAATATTCTACCAAATAGTTTGAAATTTATGCTACCAAGTATGAACTGAAGATTAGAGAGTTCATATATCATTAAGGCTTTGCACCATGTGCAAATGGACGAGAGTCAAGCATAACCTTTATGAGGTTAGTAATTACCAAATTGTGTATTAGGATACCATTCATATTGGAGAAGCCAAAATCTGAAAGCATAAACCAATGATATCTTCTACTAGTGAAAAAATGAGCACAAAAGCATGTCTATCAATAATATAAAGAGTGTAAAATGTGATTTAAAAGGAATTTTGACGGAGTAAAAACTCATAGAATATAAAAAATAATTCAAAAGAAGTCTTCAAACCAAGTAAAAAAGTAAGAATTGATATTTCCAAGGAAGCAAAAGAGGACATCAGTATGTTAAAAGATAGTGCCCTAATTCGTAGATTCATTGGACCCAAAGTTCCACAAGAAGCAATCAAATAGTAGGTGATGGAAAAATGGAAATTGTGGTGCATTCTAAAATTCATATCCAAAAGTTATTTCATTGTTATTTTCCAAACAAAGGAATGATTGGATGCAGTCTTATCGAAAGGGTGTGGTGGATGGAAGAGTCACCCTTTACATGCAGAGATGGGAACATAGTTTTAATCCCAATGATTTTGCACCTTATGACAACCCATAATAGATTCGACTGTATAATCTTCCAAAAGAATATTAGTCAAAGGAGTGCCTTGCAAAGATCAAAAGAACACTAGGAACCCTAATTGACATAGATACAAATATATTGGAAGAGGACTCTTACCTATACACAAGGTTAAAAATTGCAGCAATAAGAGAAATACTAGAGGAAATCGCACTCTTGTTGGGAAAAAGATTTGGATACAAGTTGTCGAAATCATAAATTGTTGTAAAAGGAATACCTAATGACAAAATGTAATCACTCTACAAACAATGAGAAGGAAATAAAGAAAACAAAACTTGTCAAAAGTAATATAAATAAAAAAGATGACAAGGAAAAGGGGGTTCCCAAGCAATTTGTTAGCCCTGCACAATCAAAGAATATTTAAGATATTAATGATGATCAAAATAATTTGGTCCAAGAATTAGAAAGTAGAGTAGAAAGAAAGAATGTGAGATAAAAGGAAACAAAAGAAAAAACCATGATGAAGAGTCACCAAACATTAATGAGATAGATATAATAATGGAAGATATAGACTGGTTGATCGATGAATCAAAAGAGGAGGATGAATTAGGGCTTCTAGATCCAAGAACATTAAACCAAACGACTTCAAAAAAATTGAAGCCAAACCTAACAGTAAATTAAAAGGAAGGAAAATAAATACAAAGGATTGAACTGAAGATGGTACAATAGAAGGGCAAACATCAATCGATAAATTTTTGAAGACTAAGGGAGGAAACCCATCCCTTTGGATACAATGAAGATCACAACATGGAATGTTAGGGGCTCTAATACCCCTAACAAGCGATGTATGGTAAAGTGTCATTTGGGTAAGTGCAAGAAGTTGGGTCCACAAAGAGGGGAAGTTTCATACAAATAAAAAATACCAATAGGAATAGGTACACGTTTAGGAAAGAGGACCCGTGCCTCAAGTTAGAACACAAGCGCATTATGCTTCGGGATCCTGTCCTAAATGGGTACTCATTCTAAAAATAGAAAGGGTACCCATTTTAAAGCGGGTGCATGTTATAAAAATTGAAATCCCAACCCACTTTTTGATTTGGTTTTAGGTTTGAGAAAGGCATGGTAACCTAACCCTTAGCCTTGGATCTACAAGTACAAGATTATGGTAATGTCAAGATAATTAATTGACTTTAGCAATATGGCTAACAATTTCTTTTTTCAGAATTATTTTTTGAAATTAAAACTCATTATAGATCACGATGTTTAGTTTTCAAATATGTAATTTTTTTAATGATTGGATTAGTTTTACTATTTTTAATTAATTTCTAAGGAAACTTGTCCATAAACTTAAAATGTCAGGTTTTCAATTTTTTTTAATAACTTTTAATTTGTTATTTTTTTTGTAAAGAAATTATATGATATCAATCTACAAACAATTCATTACATAATGGAAAAAATTTAAAAAATGATTAGTTTAGGTCAAATTATGGTGTAAGTACACAAGGGTTTTTAAAAACATCAATTAAGGCCAATAAAAATACAAAAAAAAATTTATAAAAAATATTCTCGTCCATGATCTTCAGTGTATTACAGATCTTTCTCCAAAAGGAAATAAAAAAATATTTTTATTTAGGTCAAATTATGGTGTTTGTACACATGCATAGTATGGTCCTAAAAAAATGACTTTTAAAAAGTGGTTTTGTTAAAGTAATCATATATTAACTAATAATTAATTAATCTTTAACTAATTATTAGTCTATTTTATTCTTATGCACTTAATCTAAACTCAGGAGTTATTTATTCAATTAACTAAGTGTTTAAGGGTAATTTACATAAAAAAATGGGTCTCTAAGGAACTCTAAAAGGACAAAAATTATCTCATATAATACAAATTATTTAAATTTTAAAAATATAAATTACTTAACTACATGAGTTAAGTGGGGACACACGTTTCTATTATAATTCTGTAAAAATTGAAGTCCATGATTTTTTAAAAATGGTAACATATATTTCTATTATAATTTATTAAAAAACTCAAGTTCACTTTCTTCATTATTTATTTTTTATTTATTTCTATTATAATTTAGTATTTTATTTTATATATATGATTTTATTAAAATTTTAAAATGTCACTGGTTGCTTAGGCGAAGAAAAAGAAAGAAGAGGGGAGAAGAGAGCTAGAAATGCTTATAGAATGCTTGAGAAAGGCTTAAGAATTGCTTCAAAAAACTCCACAAATTCGCATATCAAAAAATCTTGTAATGTCTAAAACTAGTGACCGTTAAAAAAAGACTATTGCAAAAATTGTTAAAAAATAACGAAAATTAGCAAAAAAGAAAAATAATCTTTTAAATGGTCCTTCTTTCAAAAAAAATTTAAAATATATTTAAAAGTTTAAAATATATTTTTTAAAAATATATATTTAAAAGCTTAAAATATATATATTTTTTAAATTAGAAATATATTTAAAAGTTTAAAATATATTTTTAAAAAAATTAAAATAATAAGGCGGCCCACTAAAAGTGAGCGCACCCTTATAAAAGGCCACCAAAAAATTTAAAATAATAAAATTTTGATATTAGAATATTTAGATGCTAAACATTTAAATATTAGAATATTTGAAATTATTAAAAATAATTGAAGATAATAAAATTTTGATATCAGAATATTTAGATGCTAAATATTTAAATATTAGAATATTTGAAATTATTAAAAATAATTAAAGAACTTTAAAATAAATAAAAAATTGATATTAGAATATTTAGATGCTAAACATTTAAATATTAAAATATTTGAAATTATTAAAAATAATTAAAGAATTTCTTTATTTTTGCAGCACTTCATAAATGATTTTTTTTTTTTGTATTGAATATAGAGAATCAAAATTATAGCGAACTGAATCAGTAGTTCATCAAATATGATTAGCAAGACATAGTAACTTTACAATTACAAACGGCTTCAGCTCGATCTAACATACTTAACAGCTGTCACAACCTTACAAACAAAATGACATAAAAGTGATTACCAATACAGGAGAACACACAGGAAATACTGCTTAGAAAATTCCAAAGAGACTTGAAGATCAGTCAGAAAATTATAATCTACACCACTGCATGGCCAATGGGACTAAAATTTTAGCTTCAATATTTTTCTCCATTACTCCTTCCATTTAGATAGCAAGCTATTGGGGTCCTCTTTGTCTAGTAGCTCTGACTGCCTTATTCATCTCCTTTTGAAGCGAGCCTCAAAGGCTCTTTTCAAAACTTTTGCTTCCTTTGTATTGAATGAAGATCCTTCACTAGTCAATCCCCTAAATTTCTCCAAGGACTTCTCTGCATTAAATGAGACCTGCGATGAACCAAAAGCATACATGAGTCTTCTTTCAAACTCAGTAAGCGCCCTCTTTACTCCCATAAACTTGTCATTGTTCCTCGCCTTCCATATGTGCCATAAAACCTCGTTAGTGAGTAAATTCTAGAACAACTTGCAATCAGAATTAATTTTGAGATTACAAAACAAAATATCATGCCAACTAATTTTACCATCTTTGTTCCAAATATTCAAGCCATGACAAAAAAGATTCCAGATTTATTTTCCATATAAACACTAAAAAAGAATGTGATTAATAGATTCAGGTGTCCTACAAAGGCTGCATAGATCTAGATCCAAACAGTTAGTTTTGAAAAGTAATCTATGTAAAATGACCAACCATCTGAAGCAAGCCTTTTTGGGCTCCATTGACTCATGCCAAACGAAAAAAAGAGTTTTCTGCCACTCCTTATTGTTCAAAGAAATATCCCAACATTTATTAACATGTTCCAGAATAGAATCAGTTCTTGTCAATTTAGTATAGATCAATTTAGCTTTGATATTGTTAATAGGAGAACCATCTTTCCAGGAGGCATTACTAGCAACATTATAATCTTGATCAATAGTCCTGGGAAAGCATGCATCTCTGCATTCTTCCACCAAAGTAGAGTAAGTTCTAAAATGGGAATCAGGAAGACCAAACCGCTCTCTAATGTTGTCCCAGCTTATCAGCTCCCCATCTAAGAGGATATCAGCAAAGGTTTTAATGCCTTTGTTATGCCATGTTTTAGCATAGCAACCCTGGAGGAGGGCAAGTTTTTTTCCTTTATGTTCAAGGTTCCACCATATAGAACTGTGAGGATTGCATTTCCTGATTGTATTAAGAGTTATGTTCGTATTCTTAAGATAAACAGTGTGCTTAGAAATTTCCCACGCCTTCCACAGGCTTTTGAAGACAGCAGACCCCGCAGGGACCATTGAATGCTCACCGAGGAGAATGTCACTTAAGGGCAGAGACTTCCAGGATTTGGCTTGCTTTGGCACTACCTGTTCAATATTTCCTTCTGACCAAGACTTTCCAAGGCTCATTGCCTTCCAACGACCTCAGAATCCACTTAGAAGCAAGAGCCACCCCTTGCAACTTGAGGTCCTTCAGGCCAAACCCCCCTTGCATTTTACTTAAGCAACACCACTCCCACTTGATAGAATGCCTCTTTTTAGTACCCTTACCATCCGACCAGATGAAACTTCTTTTTTTTTTTTAATGTCATTCACTTGGTAGCTACTGAAAAACCAGACAGACACATAATAAATGTTGTACGAAGCAAGCACCTTTTGACAAACTTGCCTTCTACCTGCCAACGAGAGGTAATGCCTATTCCATCCACAATTTTTTTTCTCAATTTTAGAGCTAACCCAATTCCACATATCCTTAAGGTCCGAGCTAATGGCAAAAGGGATTTCTAGATACCTCACAATCTTATGGGGACCTCCCCACTGAAATCCAAATATGTACAGCCAGTCAGGCAGCTCCTCTTTCCACCCAAGAAAGGTGGACTTGGCTCTAGAAAGCTTGGCTCCCGAGGCAAGACAAAAAGCCTCGAACTTCTTCATTAAAGATTCCAAATTGTTCTGCTCAAGGTCCACAAAGATGGAAGTGTCATTAGCGAACTGAACATTGATTAGATCATTATGATCAGGGAGGCATATGCCCTTAATTTTGGGAGAGAATGTATTGTCCCTAAGCAAATAATGAAGAGCATCAGATGCAATAACAAATAGGCCAGGAGCCAAAGGGCAGCCTTGTCAGATGGATCTCTCAAGAGGGATTTTATCAGAGAACATACCATTTACCTCAACTTGGGCCAAGGCATCTTTTAGGAGAGTATCAACCATATTACAAAACTTGGTGGGGAATCCAAAGGCCTGGAGTATAGTTTTCAGAAAGACCCACTCCACCCTATCATACACCTTCTCGAAGTCTAAAAGGAGCATTGCAGTGTTCTGATTAGTGCACTTGGCCCAATCCAGGGCTTCCCAGCTTGTTATGAGATTTTTGAGGATATATCTACCTTTTATAAAACCATTAAGGGTACTACTTATAAACTTTGGTAAGATATTGACCAGCCTGGAAGCAACTATCTTAGCCAGGATCTTATAAGAGATATTCAACAACGTTATGGGTCTCCAGTTTTTAATAGAGGTCTTGTCTCCACCTTTTGGAAGCAGCTTGATGATCCCCCTGTTGATGTCCTCACCTAGCAAACCTTTTTCCAAGGCTTCCATATAGACTTGAAGGAGATCATCACACACCCAGTCAAAGAATTCTTTATAGAATTCCACAGGGAGGTTGTCCCCTCCTGGGGACTTATCATTACACATGGAGGAAATTGCAGAGGCTACTTCACTTTTGGTGATCTCACTTTCAAGCTGGCGATAGTCAGCCTCCCCAATCATCTTGGGTATAAGCACTTGTATGATGGCCTTGGCCCTCGTACCCTGGCCATCCCCACATTCTGAGGTGACTAAATCTTTAAAAAGGAATGAAAGCACTCCAACACATCTTTCTGAGCAGTGCAAAGCCGTTCCCTATCCCAAACTTGGCCCACCTGATCTTTCGCTTTCTTCTCCTTAAGAAAGTTAAAGAAAAATTTTGACCCCCTATCCCCACAGTTTAGCCAATTTAGTTTAGCTCTGACTTTTTGTCCAGCCACCTTGTGGGACTGAATTTTCCTCAAACTATCTTTGGCAAGAATTAACCTCTCACACAAATCCCCATCTTTAGGATTAGTTTGAAGCTTGATCTCAGTCTCAAGAAGGCAATCCTGCAAATCTTCTTTTTTATTTATTTATCACTCTTCCTCCGTTCTAGAGCCTGCTTTTTTCCAACAATTTGGAATAAGGCTCGCCAACTATTTACATTGGCATTCCATTTCTCAATGGCAGAGACATCCTTTGACATCCATTTGTTAATTTCCCTCAGGGAGGCAATCGCTCCCCTGCAGTCACTGTCTTTCAGGAGTTGGGTGTTAAGAATGAAACTTTTATCTCTTTTCCTTTCCAAGGAAGGAGTGATGCTATTGATGATGGTAGTAATGATTGGGTGATGATCCGACAGGGTATAGGGGTAGATCTACATCCTGTTCCCATTGTCACTCTGGAGGAAATTGAACACATCCTTATTGGTATAGAACCGGTCCAGCTTGCAATAGATCCTACCTTCCGCTTTCTGGGCGTTGCACTAGGAGAACTAGACCCCTTTGGACTGGCTTTTACATCCTTCCACGGGGTCTTAAAGTCTCAATTTACTTTTACATCTCATCCAAAAATACTTTTCATTGCCTTTCCAAGTCAAGTTGGATCCACCCCATTTTTCCTCTTTTTGCTCCACCATATTGAAATCACCACCAAAAATCCAAGGGATGTCCTCCAAATCAGCAATCCATTGCTAGAGGCTGCATCTTTCCCTATGATCATTGGGGGCATACATAAAGAATACCCCACAACAAGCACCCTCTTTTTCAATTCTTACCCAAACAGCCTTGTTACAGGGCGAGGAACCACTCCCACTAATGTAGGGGATCCAGTGATTAGCCACCAGCATGGCAGCACCACCTCTACCCTTTTCATGAGCAGTAGAGTAGGCCATGGAGGAGTTCCAGATAAATTTGAAGTTCGTTTCCAGATTGAACCCAACAGCTTTAATTTCTTGAAGGAACACAAAATCTTTTATCCTCTCAAGGTTTAGAAACCTCCTAACAATATATTTTTTGTCAGGGGATTCCAATCCCCTGACATTCCATGAAATGCATTTGTAGACATGTCAAATTGACATAATGCAATCAACTAGGTCATATTCATCCATTCGGAAAATAAATCAAGTTTATTTATCAATCTCCTAAAATTCATCAACTTAAATCAAATAAATCAAACTTGATCCTATCATCATCTCTTTGATTAAATAAATCAATCATTTATTTAATTTGGAAATCTCGGATCATCAATTCATCTCCTTTGATTTGATTTAAATCCTAAATCCGTCCAAATTGGTCAAACTTCGACATAATCATCATCTGGCTGGTAATCGGTTAAGTATTGTCTCATCCCACTTGCATTCTCTAGATTGCTTGCATGAGTACGGTGTTGATTTATCAAAATCTTTATTTTCAACTTGGCATAAAGGGAGAATATTCTCCAAGTTTGAATTTCCCCCCAAGTGGACATGTACACCAAACAGAACATTTATGAGGCCTTACATGTCTCTTACATGTCCCCTTCCAAAGTCAAACTCAGCATTTATTGAAAAATTTGAATTCAAATTTTTCCTCTCATGGGCACTCTTCCCAAATCTTGCACATGCATCAACCAATCATCACTTGACAAGTGTCCTCCTATCATTGGCTTGATCTTTGTCCCACATTGGTCCATTTTCAACACTTAGCATTTGAAAGATAACTTTAAATCTAAGCTTCATCTTGAGCAAATCCTCCACAATTTTCTGAGTTTACTCTCTTCATTTGAGATTTGATCTTGTTCATCATCACTCCACCATCTTCATAGCATTTTCATCTTAAGCTATCAATCAAGGATTGGGAAAGGGTCACTAGCACATGTGACACCAATCCACTATGAGATAGAGTTGGATCATGTCTTTTATATGCTTTCTTTAGTTTCTATTGTTCCATTTTATTGCATGATTGACATGTTTCATTATTTCATAGGGATGTTAAAATGTTGTTTTGTTTTAAACTAACCATTTGCAGATTTTAGCATCCACAAAATGGCGCTAGAAGGAGGGCAAGAAAAGGCAGAAAGCTTTTTGCAGGATTTTCTTTAAAACCTTTTCAATATATTGTTTTGTTACTCTAAGTTTTTGCTTCACATTGACTTGCCACATTCATTGCTTCAACTAAATATTTCATTTGAATACCTTATCAAAATTTGAAAGCATTATCTTTCAACTAAAGTCTTTGTTTCTTTGGACATATCCACTACAGTCAATGACTTAGAAATTATTTCATCAACTGTAGAATTTAGATTGACAGTTTTAACAGGTCATTCAACATACACAGGAAGGTCTAGCTCAGCACATTTGACGCAAAAGAACGCATCGCACAATCTTATGATGCTGCCATCATTGGATCCCATAGCTTTAAAGTAATTACCAGCTTCATATCGATCGGGCGTCCCACATCTATGCTTGGTCTACATTTTAAATCTCGTATTCATCACACTATTAGTACGCTTTACATTAAATCACTGTCTGTATTTGGTTGGCATCCTAAAATCACTTTGTCTTTGCTGGCAATCTCCATGTAGCACATACAGTGTGGTGTGTATTGCGCTATTATCCCCATCCGTGATTATCTTTTGCACTCAGCCTGTTTTCGCAGCCTTGAATGTCTGGCCGACTTACTGATAGATTGCCTTGACTGTCACTGCATGTATATACATATTACCAGAGTTTTTTTTTCCAAGAAGCTTCATTCACTCAATTTTCAGAATTCAAACCTTGAACAGCATCCTCCTAGCATATTGCGCGGGCCCAGGTGTGTCTTTACGCTCACTAATGGCATGCATTTGAAAGTGTTGTTCATTTGTTTTTTTGTTTTCACTGATTTTTGGGTTATTTGTTGTTTCGTTGATTTCTTCAAATAAACTTCATAAATCTATATGCTCCCACAACAGCATTAGATCGACCCACTCACACCCAATATCTTCCATCATATCAATGTGATACACATCATCTTAAACTTCAGGAGATCCAGTGCGCAGGAGGAATACAATTTATCGCACTTTGAACACATATTCATGAGTTCTCACTTGACTGCCAACTAAGTCTTGAGCTCAGTTATTTGCTTCTGAAGTTCATGGACCACACTGGTGTTTTGTTTTCTGCTGCGCGCATTTATGTCACATTAAGTGATTGATTTCTTCATTATTCATCAAGATCTCTGTGGAGAAGATTGTGCTTGGAAAAGTCTTGAAGCCTTTTGCAATGAATATTGATATCAACTAGCACCTTTAATGCTTTGCGTAACAGCCTTTAATGCTCTGCTGCTACCCACGTGAGAGCTATGATGGGCGATGGCATAGGGTTGGATTTAGACAGAGCTGCGTAGGCAGTGACTTGCGTGTGAGATTGTGTATCTCCTGCTGCTGTTGGTAATGTTGAATGCCTTGAAAAGAATGAACCTTTTGATCTTGATCTGCACGACATCTATTTTGATTTTCTTTAAGTCTTTGTCAATAAATTCATTCTGTGCCGCCCATGCTACATCATTGCTATCCATAGAATCACGTACCTTCAAGACAACTTTCCAACTTGCCACGTCCTTGAAAAAGAATCATTTCTTGATCTCCTCTCATGTACACATTTGAAGCGTAGGATGTGGGATGCAGTTTTCAATTTAATAAACATTTTATAAATTCCCTTGTTTGCTGCGCTTTGACCACTAAATCTTAACTCATGATTTAGATATTGATTTATGCTGCAAGACAAATCTTTGGACAAATCATAATTGGGACAATAAAATCGTTGTGGACAGCAAAGCATATTTCCTGAGACAGATTCGTGCTTTTAAGGCATCATACTGAACAACGCCACATCCATTTACTTTGGATGATTAATATCAAGTAAATAATTTATTTTTTGTGTGCAGGTTTCTAAGATTACCATACAAGGCTACGCAATCTGCTCTGTGGGATTGAACTTTTAGCAGGATTTATGAAGGCGTTTTCTTTTCCTCCTACTGTATTTGATTTAAACACATTATTTAACTGATTTTTGGATTGCATGTTGGCTCATCCTAGGGTACTGGCGTTTTCTTTTATAAGCAAAATGCATCTATTCAAAAAACAACACTAAATTCTCTATTGATATTCATTGGCTTTCAAAATCTGGGGCTAAATATTCTGTGTGTGTAAATCTACAACATTTAATACTCTGGATGTTCTATAATTGAGAGAAATACACTAATGGATCTGACCTGCAGGTTTATTTTTGTTTCACTGATTTAATGGCTACCTCCTTCATCATTTCATTGTTTTTTTTTTTTTATTGTGTTTTACTCACTCGTTAAACTTTAAAGGATTTAGTGCATTCAAAGTGGATTTAGTGCATTCAAAAGGATCAATAAAATAAATACAAGGTTTGAAAATCAATTGATCTTTTATGAAAGAGGGGGTAAGTTGAAAATTTATTGACATTGGATTTAAATTTATCATATAGAACTCAAGTGCTTTGTTGATGCAATTTTATTATCTCTTTAAAATGTTTCTTTGAATGGTTGATATTTCTTGTATACTTTTATCATTTTACCATAGATTCCTAACTCATATTTTGTGATCTTTTTAAAGGTACAAAGCTGAAAATCAACAAAGGAAAACGAAGGCAAAAGGTACAAGCGAACAACGAAGGCAAGAAGGAAAAGCGAAAGCAAAAAATCAACAAGGAGGAGGCTAGCAAACGAAGACAAAAGGAGGATGATTTTTTTTTAAAACACAATGTGTTTTTTAACACTTTAAGTGTTGATCAACACTACTTCACGAAGTTGTTTATCCTTTCGTTTTAGAACACTAATTTTCATTTGGGTCTAAAATGAACAATTTAATTTTCATTGCAAGGGGCTTAAAATGAATCTTAGGACAAACTTACTAGATTTCGTTTTGGGCTAAAAATTGGACAAGCAATCTTCATATTTCATTTGGTGCTTAAAACAAACTCACAATTGCTTTGAAGGTTATAAAACGAACAAGTGTTTGAATTGTGTGATTTTGTCTTTTGAGTGTGTATCCTCTCCCCTTGCGCTTCGTGCGATCTAGGGTGCAAGAGAAACACTCAAAATACATTTTATTGCTTTGAAACACTTCAATTCGGGCTTAAAAATTGAACATCTTGTGCGAGTGTGAGTAGGGGCATTTTCACGTACATTCTCTTTCTTTGTGCCATCAAAGATCGATTGAGTTCTGGATTGTGTCTTTGTTAAGCTTTTGTTTATCTTAAGAGGGCACGCCTTGGGAAAAGTACTCACCCAAGCGGCGACTCAACTAGAGTAACACTCTAAAGCCAAGAGTATTTCTAGCTGAGATATAAATGAGGGTTTTGGTTAAACTCCATAATCACGCGGTTGGCTCCGACAGGATGGATCCGAAAGGGGACTCTTGCCGTATGGGTCAATCTCCACGAACGGAAAGTCCTTACTAGAACCTATGTGCTAGAATTTGCAAAAATCCTTAATCTATTTGTTGAATTGTGCAAAGAATGGTGGATTCTGAAGCCATCCACACTCTTACGGTCTTCTAGTAGAGATGGAAAGCATGCCATGGGAGTTTCATAGGTGTTGATGCTTGGCTGCCCGATTCCAAGCGATAATGGCCCGTGGAGAGCAGTGGGAGTCAAGCATCTAACCATCCGTAGAGATAAGCGTGGGCTGGACTTGTCAAGTGGGAATCAACAAATATTGTCTTACACATCCATAGGGGCTTGTAATTATTCTTTGTTTGAAAACGATTATTATTATTCAAAAACATTTTGCAAACAAACATTCCAACATGATTCTCAAAATTTCAAACCCTCTTGAAGACAAATATCATTGACTCAATCCATATGCTATTGCTTTCCCTTGGGATTCACGTCCTTAGAGGTTCCTAAGCATTGAATTATACCTCAATTTGTCTTCTTGAGTAAACAATAGGAAAACCCTTGCCTTAAGTTCATTGAATTTCCACATAAAATATCTTGTGGGGTTTAAATAAATTAAGACATTGGACATCTTAGTTTAAAACATAATCAAGTGGTTGTTTTTGGTAAAAAGAACTCATTAAGCAAAAGATAACGAATTGGACCCCACACATGTGCTTGACATATCTTGGTCATATTGGTCTTTTGATTGCTCTTAGAGAAAAGTGTGTTCTTCAATACCTTGGCCTAGTAAACAAAGTCTCTCTAAGTCTCTTAGGATCAAAATCAAACACTTCATCCACCTCAAACATTTATCAACATCATCCCACAAACAAATTTAGAGCTTTGAAAACATCATTACCTAGACTTGGGTACATTTCTAAACCAAATCAAAATCATTTGCTTAGTTAGGTGTGTTTGGATGAATCCTTCCACACACACTTAGTTAAATTATCACCTCTTTGAAGAAGTTCATCCTAAGATAACATCCAACATCTTAGGGTTTACAAGTTCATCATCCACATCAAACAATCAAAATCAAAATCCCTAAGTCTAGCATTGATTCAAAGTTCCTAAACGTTCATCACTCATATCATCCACCTTTCATCCTCCATATCATCATTGGTCCTAAGAACCTTAGAAGTCACTTTCATAACAAGGTCAAAACACAAGAGGAACATGGAATATACACTTGATCCATACATCTTGGGTAATCCAAATCAGTTGAAACTTCAAAGCCTTGCAATGCCTATCAATTATCAAAGTCCATACATGGGATCATTACCTTCGACAAATGTCAATGGTACAACAAGTGTGAGTATGCCCAAGTCAAAGTTTGGAACACATTTCCCAATGATAGATCTAAGTCCAAACCTACAAATCCACCAATCGAATAATCAATGCATGAGCCTTGAAACGAACAATGTCATTCCACCAAATCCCTACAAACCAAATGTGGATGTACCAAGTGCAACTTTTCGAAACATGAATCCTAACTCAGAAAACTTTGGAAAAATGGTCCCCAATATCAACAATGTTCATCCTATCATGCCAAATTTGAACATCATCCCAAATCAGAACATTATCCAAAGTCAATTTTCCCATAATCCCATTCAAAAACTGCAAGCATGCATGCCAAAACTACTTGAACACAAGCCAAATCAACTATCTCAAATGAGCCAAGATCAAAATCAAGAACAAATTTGGCGAGATCAAATTGCGGAACTTTCCAAAATAGTTGAGGCATTGCGCCAAGGGAAATCTCCACCACCATTACCAACATCATTCATTAGTTTAGGGCTTCCCCCTTTACCTAACACCAATCACGCCATCCAAATCAATCCACCTAACATCAATCAAACCATCACGACAAATCCTTTGAATATACCATCGACATCACACCAATGGATGGTATCTAATCAAACACCAACGTTGATCCCAACCAATCAAAATACGGTCTCCCAAAGACCTATCACCTCGGTCAATCCAACCATCTCTATCACTTCGATCACTCCAACCACCACTATCACGCCCATCAAATCTCAACCCATCACTACCATGATCGCTCCGAGTGTATCTCAAACACTTGTCACTACATCCAACATGATTTCGAATCCACCACCACCCCCACCACCAACAATTTCCACCACATCAATCCAATACAATGCGAAATTACAAGCTGCTTTTCAAAAGGGATTCCAACAATATCTAGCCATGCAACAAGCAACACAAGCTCAACAAGTGAAACAATCCTTTCAAGTTTCCCAAGCCTCTCAAGCTACCCAACCAACACAAGCACAAACACAAAAGATGACAACTATTGAAAACAAGGATCAAGATCAATCCATCACTAAGCACACGTTTACTTCATCTAATGATCAAATCGACATATGTCAAGAGTCACTTTTGAATCACGATCAAAATGCACCAACAAAACTTGACAATGAGCCAATTCAAGAAATATCAACATCACTTGACTCTATGGTCGAAGACAGTCACAATCTCTCCATCGCAATTGTCGAAAACAATGATCAAAACCTCTCCATCGAGGAGCACATTGAGGATGTATCTACACAATCCGATGATCAACTCACCATACATCAAGAGCCACTTTTTAGTGATCTCTTTCAAGGAGTGTTAGGATTATTTGATCCAATTGACATAATGCACAACCAGTTCACCTATGATCATGTTGAAAATGTCTCTACATTGCCTTACGAGTTAGAGGACATATCTCAAGAATTTATTCCAAAGCATGATCAAAATCTTTCACCAAATTCTAGCAATGGTCCTTTTCAAAACATGTTGATCCCCTTTGACCGCATGGTTACAGATACTGAAAGAACCCTGAACTCGACACCTGAGGATATTGAACCACTTACCATGTACAATGATGACATCCAAGAACCATTTATAAGCAGTCCATCCTTTGAAACTGATCCATGTCAAGAACTTGATCCAAAGCATGTCAAAAGCAACTCTAAAATCATCCAAGATCAAGAATTTGTATCTTCAAGATACTACAATAATCTGATGGACACTCTCTTATCCATGCAAGATGATCATATCCATATAGCACATAGTCCTCCATCTACCCATGAGATGCTTTCTATAGATGGACACGTAGATGATCTTCATCTAGAACAAGATTGTGTTACACAAAAAGAGCAGATTCTTAACTCCTACAATCAAACAGAGTTGTCAACATCAGGGTCAAATATGTCCCAGACTCAGATTGAGGACATCATGAATAAAGATATCCATCATTATCCACCCAAGGAAACAAGTCAGATAGAACATCCAGAGTTAGCAGAGCAGCAAATTGAAAGAATGTCACCTACGGTGGTCATCTATCAGAGAACACTTATTGAACAAGAGCTCTTAGAATAGGAGAAATCAAAGCATGAAGGTACTACTTCCACCATCTTGGGGCAACTTCATCTAGTGCAAATGTCAACATAGGGGAACCTGAAGAGTTCTTATGGTGGGAAACCATCATGACACTACAACCAGGTCCGCGTCATGAATGCGTCATCCACCCATCCCCCATCCATGAATTGGGATAGCGTCAAAAGAAAGATTTGAATCAAAGTATGAAGAACATTATCAAAGCAAAGAAGGCGATAAGCATAATGGACAAATCAAATACATATGGATACCAAAGGAGAAATACAAGAAAGATCATCCCTGTCAATTCCATCAGAGTCAGAAAGAAGCGTGGAGACAAACTAAAAAGAGGGAAAAGGTGCTCGATCAAAAAGATAAAAAATCAAAAGCGATTTTCAAAGCGACATACAAAGTGTATCAAGCAAATGGTCCTAATTCCATGGACACTTCGGTATCCATCCATCATTGCTCATCTGCAAGTTTGGAGAGTCAAAGGTTCCAAGCAGTCCGGTATCCATCTTTTATCCTAAACACACTCCATCGACTCCAGCATGATATCAATTCTCATATTGACCATGCAGTAGCGCGACCACTTGTGCTAAGGATTGAAGGCAATCTATCCGCGATGTGCGCACAAAGGCAAAGTCAACTCGGTATCAGCGAAGCGGATCAAGAATCACGAAAAGTTGCATTCAAGTGCTGCGATATATTAACAAAACAACTCCTTAGCGGATATCAATGGCACATTATGATAGGGGCATCACGATCAACACCACCCGGTGGTTCGGCATGAATCTTCGAGGAAAAATACAAAAATCAAAAAATATGAAAATCCAAAAAAAAAAACATCAGAAAAAGGATTGAAAATAGTAAAGAGAAAAATCGTCCTCCAGTGAAAACCACTACGGTGGCGCTTTGGGCAAGACCATGATGAAAACTTGGCAAACAGGCGTCATGTGTAGAATCGAGCATCTATGTGCGCCAGTTCAGTTGAAAGCATCTCAATCATCCATAATAAATTGAGCATTCCATCCATCTTATCCATAATAAATCCATCCATCCATAAACCATTGATCCAATCCATTCGCATCTATTTACATCCATCATCTTAGTTATCTTGATCTTGATGAAATTTTGGGGCACACTTTACGCTTGCTTACGATAAACATCTTGACATGGGTCATTTTCATTGATCCTATCCTATGCAACATTATCTGAGCCATGAAGCATTATCCAAATGAGCATTCGTTATCCAAACACCTTATCTTATCACAAAATAATCCTTGGCATACTTTGCGTGCTTACCATATCCATCCATCCATACACTCATCCAAGCATCCATCCATTGCATTTCATACGTTGCTAGATATTGGGGGCAGATATGCACATCTTGCTTGGAGAATAAATCTTGGTCTATGTCCTCCGACTTATGTGGCGATCTGAACATTGGCAAACGTGAAATAAAATTGGTCAAAGCATCTACAATCCAAAATCCAAATCACTAGCCCATGGCATATTTTGACGAACAAACATTCCTTATCAAAGCTTTATCTTTCGTCGAACATCAAACCAAACAATCGATATCAGTCGCATCTAAGATGCACGTCAAACGTCACATCAAATCATCCAAACATCTTTTGTTCGAAACCAAGCTTCATCAAACATGATCAATCAAATCCAATCAAAAAATCATCATCTCGAGATATCCTTGTGTTGCTTAACACTATCCTTGCATTGTCATGTATCCTCGACAATGTTATCATTATCAATCCTGATCAATCCAGTCCTTGCATTGTTGTGTATCCTCAACAATGTTATCATCATCAATCCCATCAAATCCTTGTGTTGCATAACACTATCATTGCATTGTTGTGTATCCTCAACAATGTTATCATCATCATCAATCCATCGATTTGATCAATCCACCTTAGCTTGGTCTTCAACAAAATACCAAACAAAGCACTGATATAATTACACATCCATATCCGAATTGTCAAAATCATGCGAAAAATCTAAAAACATCCAAAACATATCAAAAATCCAAAAAACACTCAAAAAGCAGAAAACATCAAAACATTGAAATCCGAACTACATCGTCTCTGAGCTTAAACGTAGGCAAGGCTAATCTTTGATCAGCCCCCAAGACATCAAAATCTAAAACATTCAAAAAACATCAAAATCCAAAAACATTTGAAAAACATCAAAATCCAAAAACATAGGAAAATCAAAAAATCAAAACATTGGTAAAATCTCAAAAAACACCAAAAACAGCCTCAAAACATTGCAAAACTCCAAAAACATCCAAATATTTGAAAAAATCCACCCATCCCGTTTTGCTTTCACTCGAAATAATCAATCATCCATAATAAACTGATCATCACATTCATCCTTTGGAAACACAAACAAAAACAATCATAGCAAGCAACAAAATCAAGCTTCAATCGTAAAATCAAAATCGAAACAACTGACCCCTAAAACAAAATCAAACTCTTGATCAGTCGCAAACATGTCAGTCGACCTTATATCAACAGCCTATCAATCAACTTATCAAATCATCATCATCCTGTACAATGCATGTCCTAGGATATATCATTCTGACAATGGGCATCATTTATGGATATCACCTTGGATTCTTATCCTATCAAAACACATCCCTTTGGCTAGAGGTATGAAGAACATTGGCTTGTTTGTGTACTTGATCTTTTCTTTGGATTTATCTTATTGCACTCATTCCAAGGACCTCTCGATGATATCCGAACGAGAAGGATTTAGAGATAGGAATGAGGCAACAATCACTATCTTTTGTCTATTGTACTTATTGGATGTTCTTGTAAAATAACTTGGTCAATACTTGCTTTGTTAGGTATGTCCTAGCAAGGTTTACGTATGTCAAGTGTGAACAAAAATACTCCTATC
>VDFB02091551.1:0-10072 GCA_007258455.2 Sequoia sempervirens | reverse complement strand
AATCAGCCAGCTCCCACTCTGCTACAAGAACTTGCCATCTTCCCTACTACTGTCAAACCAGACCCTATGAATAGCTTTAAATGATATCCCAATTTCTTAAAATGAGAATTCAAATATATAGTGGTGAATATGCTAGATGCTATTGGGCCTATGAATGTACACATTAAGAGCAAGCTGAGGTTTACCCTCAAGTTTCCAGAATGTCTTAGAGAAAGAAGCATGGTGAGAATTATGGCTTGCTATGTTTAACTTCCCTACTACTGTCAAACCAGAACCCATTGAATAGCTTTTAATGATAGCCCAATTCCTTAAAATGGGAATTCAAATATATAGTGATGAATATACTAGATGCTATTGGGCCTATGAATGTACACATAAAGAGCAAGCTGACGTTTACCCTCAAGTTTCCAGAATGTCTTAGAGAAAGAAGCATGGTGGGAATTATGGGTCGCTATGTTTAACTTGAATGTCACTTCCAAATGCATATTTCAGTTGTACAAATACCTGATGATGAGTTTTGTAATAGTGTGTTCCATGACTCTTCTACTAAGCATTATTACTATCAATAGCCAGTGCTTGTTGAGCTGTATTGATCATGAGATCAGAGAAAGGAAAAACATTGACAGGATTTCTGTATGTACACTCTATCTTAATAAATATAATCCTTGATTTTGTTTGTCTTGTTTTGGGGACATGGATATCTTTTATCTTTACCAGTTGCTGTCATTGTTTTTGATAAGATAAGCAGCATTTACAAGGGTGTTGTACCCTTTACACAGAGAGCCTAGAGGGCCAAAGGAAGCTAGTTCAAACCAACAAACTAGGGGAGAAACAAACAGAGACACCTAACCAACAGCTGTAGAACAACAGAAAAAAAGATTAAACAACCCCCGAACCAGAGGGGACCAATCTGACTCCCGAAACCCGAGACCGCAAAGAGGCAACGGATTTGGGAAGTCCTTCATTGTGCTGAGGAAGTTATTGTCATTGTTAAAAAATTAAGGGTGAAGACTATAGATTTGTTATTTGCAGGGCTTCACATATTTACAAATACTATTATATCAAATACTTAATAAATTTTTGTTAGTCTAATGGTTGAATATGTAAGCAGTTTATTTGAATATGAAAAACATTGTGAATGGTGTGGCATTCTAACTTATCTAAGAAATTGTAACATAGACAATAATATGTCCTTTTTTATAGGATAAAATGCTAGTGGAGAGACAATCCTCCTCCAACACTCGTGAATTATAGGTAATCATATATCTTTTAAGGGTCTTAAGAATATACCATCAGTTATAATTGAAATATTATTGTAACCATGCAGTATTTAATTCTTTGAGATTACCTTCTAAGTGGTGTCAATAATATGAATTTGTTTTTTTTATAATTATTTGGTTCGATATGTTTAGGTTTTTTTATTTTAATATAGTATGTTTTCTTTTGATTCATGGGATAGTGGATTTGTGGTAAATCTTTTTGAATTTTCATTCTTTGGACTTAAGTGACACTTGCAGTTTAGAAATCTTTATGTAATTTTGTATGATTCTTTAATTAATATATTTGTCTTTTTGTCAAAAAAACAAAGAATTTGAAATGGTATTAATTTAATTATTTAAAGTATGAAAATATATTTATTTATGGTTGTTAATTTTCTAATAAAATTATTTTAATAATGTGGTATAATTAGAATCAATAAAGTGTATTTTATTAGTTTTAGCATTTTTATGTTTTTAGAAAATTGAAACACTATAATTACAAAAAATGAGAAATCTAATAAATTGATTATTGACAATTTAGAAATGATTGTGACTATTAAAAATGGAGTTATATAACAACCAATTATATACATAGACCAAAAAATTAAACAAGGAAAAATCACACTTCCTAGACTATAGTGCAACCACATTGTAGTATTTACAAATGCACAATTGCTTGACATAAAAGTAAAAGAATTGGATTGTACATGTAGCACTTGCACATAGAAAAATAGAAATACACAATAAACTATAAAATAACAACAAATATGGTTTATAACTAATTTATTTCAATATAAATGAAAAACTAACAAAAAAGGGTTTAGAAGTGCAAAATTATTGAACAAGACAATGAATCCTAAGAGATGAGTCCAAGAACCACTTGTATCCAAGCTAAAGAGAAAGGGGTGATGGTTGGGAGTTGGCCACAATGGTGGAGCCCCTAGTTTGGTATCTTAACTTCTACAAGTAGTCAAATGGAAAATAAATAAATTTTCTTTGTGCTTTTAATCCAAAGTGTATTTATAAGAATCAAAGAATAGTAACACTAATTATTATAAATACTAATAAAGCATGTTTATAGAAATACTAGTATAAAGAGGAGAGTTTTGAGATGAGGTGAGATGTCTAGCAATGTTAAAAGATGATTTAGAAGACACAAAAATAAAATGGACAAATCATTTTCCATTGCCTTTTCAAGAAAGTGAAAAACATAATAAGCTCTCAAAAAATATAAATTCTCACAAACTCATGAAAGAAAATAAATTTTGAAAATATGAGAGTTGCATTCCCAAATCACATATACAAAATAAAAAATAAAATGAGAGCTTAAATCAAACAATGATAATGTCACCTAGTTTAAGAAACTTGTGAAGAGATGTCTTTGTGCAAGAGGATGTCTCTACAAGAAAATCTAAGTGTGAAAAAAAATACAAGCTTAAAGTATCTACAATGGAGGAAAAAAGTATAATAAAGTTCAAAATATCAATTCCTACAAGAGAACTAGTTGTAGAAAGAGTGATATAGAAATTTAAATTGCATGAGAGAGTAGGAGAAACAAAACAATAACCAATTTTAAGTGTATGGAAACTTAAGAAGAATCCAATTGTTAAGATCTCCAATAATCAATTTTGATTTCAAGTGAGGTTAGTAGAATGTTATTTAAAAAGTTGATAGAAGCTAGGAAAACAATAGTTACAATCAAAATGGATGTAAAAAAAGCACTACTCTAGGCATTAAATAGTGATCATATCATTGTGCATATATGAGATGAAAATGAGTTCTAAAAGCAAACTATTGGAATTGTAAACATGTAAAAATGACTTAACGCTTATCACACAACTTAAATGACATTTTCTCATCATTGACATCATTATCACTTAATATCACTACATTTCACATCAATTACATCAAAAACCCCAATTTCTCTATTAATTGAATAATATTACATTATTTAATTAATTCACTTTTTCATCATTTTTGACTAATTAAATAAATTTTATTTATTTAATAAAGTCCTAATCTAACCTTATTCTTCTTGATTAATTAAATAACATCAATTATTTAATTATGTCGATAATTTACCCTATTCCCCTAAATCAATTGAATTATTAATATTTAACAATTAAATTAAATCACTTTCCCCCAAACTTGAATAATTAAATAAATTATTCAAAACATCATCAAAAAGGTCAAACAAACCAATGCAACTTTGCTTGTAAAACTCAAACATGATTTGCACATTTAACTCAAAAAGATTAATTAATTAAATCAATTAATTAATTACCCTTACCCACTTTCATGATTGAGCAAATTATGATCCCCCGATTTCTCACTCTATTCCTAACTGATTCATCTGTTTTTCAATCCCACTGAAAGCTCAACTTAATTTTTTCAATCCCACTGAAGGCTTAACATGAATTTTACAATTCCACAGATTATTGAATCTATTTCCTCAATTCTACTAAACACTCAAATTGATTTCTTCAATCGCACCAATTACATAATCAAAATCCACTAATTCTTCCCATCTAATTCCTCTCAATGGTTTTGAACCGTTGATCAAGATATTCTACTATGTGATCTCAATCATTCATTTCGAAACACAAAAATCTATATAACAACCTCATTTCTTCTAAAAGATGATTAGAGAATCAATATCTTTTACACAACAAAGTAATGCTGAGATTACAATTGATTTCTTGAGAGCTTCAACACACATCTTCAATCAATAGCATCTCACTTTAAAGCTTTTTCTATGCACAAATAGAGGCTTCACATTGTTACAACAACAACCCAACATCTTTGCAAATACACTTCGACACGGGATGGGTAACTTTGTACTTTATTGAATTCATTGTTCTTGATATTCAGTTGCTTTCTTGAATTTAGTATTTTGTATTGTTCATTTTGTGAGTAATGGGTATGAATCTTAATCCTTGTTTTGAATTAGATTTAGTTTAATTTGTTTGACATTGATTAGCTTATTGCATTTCTTGATTTCTCCCTTACACATTCTGACATGCCCAGTGGGACCTCGGTCCTTAACACTAACATTTCCTTCATAGTGTTTGAATAGTTGCAGGTTCCAGATATGCATTTGAAAAAAATTCACACGGAAGCTACAAAAAATTCATATGGTCGCTTTGTCATTTTTACCGCAATCGTTCTTTTCTCGGCCATTTCAACCGCTTTTGCTAAAATGACAGGGGCACAATTGCTTTTTCTAGTCGCTTCTACTTGACAAACAAAGGTTGCTTTTGATTTTTCAGCTGCAGTTGCTTATTATAGGATCATTTTTTATTTAAATTTTCACTTTTTTTTTTAAGTTTTTTGAAATCTAAAAAGAAGTTTTTCAATTTTTGATGCTAATGGGTGTTTTTTGTTGATGTTTTGTGTTTGTTGACTTTGTGTGTGTAGCTCTTGCAAAATATGATACATTTTACATCAAGAACAACTAACAAATTTATTGTATGGAAGGCGAATAGTCAAAGTCTAAAATTTTCAAAAGCTTTCATAGTTTAGGAAAAATTTGAATTTGGTGCTTAAAATGAACTCCACAACTTGCATGCCTTTGATTTGGTGCTCTAAAAAGAATCTTCAAAAAGCTTTCTAGATTAGAACATTTTTTCAATTGGTGCTTTAAAAAATTTTTTTTAGCTCTCATAGTTTAGGAAAAAAATGAATTTGTTGCTTAAAATGAACTCCACAACTTGCATGCCTTTGATTTGATGCTCTAAAATGAATGTTCAAAACAATTTCTAGTTTAGAACAAGATTTCAATTTGGGGCTTTAAAAAGAACATTTCAAGAAGTTTTCTAGTTTAGGAACACAGTTTGAAATTGGTGCTATAAAAATGAACCCCACAAACTTACATGCTTTTGTTTTGGTGTTCTAAAAAGAATTTTCAAAGGTTTTCTAGATTAGAATAACACTTCACTTTTGGTTCTCTTAAATGGAATGTTGTTTATTGACCAACTCTTTCAATATGTTGATGAAACAAACGATTTACTTTTGTTGACCATTTTAAGACAAGGATTGTTAGAAACACTCAATTTTGGGCTTAAAAGTAGACAAATACTTTTTGATTTGCACACTAATGTCTAGAATTGCTTGAAATCCAGAATACTTAATTTTGGTACACATAAAAACAAATTGTTATCTTGTACACATTTTATTTCCTTTTTTTGGATACCGTCACTCGAGGGGCTTAAAAAGAAATTGCAATGAAGCGTATATTGTGTCTTCTGTGTTTGGAAAACTAGGTGTCTATCCTCTCCTCTTGTGCCTTTTGGTGATCTTGGGTGATGAAAAGCATCTTGAGTTTCACACATTATTTTCATTTCAAAGCATTACCTTTAGAGGGCCTACCTTTTGAGACACATCCCACATTGGAGAACTCAAAAGTGACTCAAAGCGGTATTTCACTTGGGCTGCTATATAAATGGTCAAGGCTAAATGCCAAATGACTTACATTGGTGATTACCTGGCCATCAGTTTCATTCACAAAAGGGGAGGTACCTTGTGTATATTGGGCCTCAAGTAATTTGGTTAAAGCCTTAAGGGGTTTGCTAGATGTTAGCCAAGTGTTAGATCCCCTGAGCATTACTAAGTTCAACAATGTTGTAGAAGCCACCTTTTTAGCCAAAAACATTATTTAAAGTGGTGCATTAGAACTTTGCTTCTGAGAAGTTACTTACTAATTCTGACTTATGGTTGAGCTTAAAGCACTTTCCAAATGTTAATTTCATGTAAAATCATCCCTTTGAGGCATGAGGTAAGCCCACCTAAAAGAACATCTCTATCCCTAGGGTGTAAATTGTCTTCATGAAATTGCCAAATCTCTTGGTTACTTTGAAACATCAAAAATTTGTTTGAATTAAAATGAACACATCATAGCAAGCATTAAACATGATTATCAAACTTCAAACCTTTTTGACTTAGTGTGAATACTTTGAAAAGAGCCCTATATTTGCACTCCTTAAGGATATCTTAAAACAATATCCCTAAAGGTTTCCAGATATTTAGGCTCACATTTCAAGTCACATTAAGAATGAAGTCAACATTGGAAACTGTGGCTTTAGCATTTCAACTTTCATGAACTTTGAGCTTTTATGGAAGCAAATGTGCTTAAAATTATAGATATTTAGGGTCAAATAGTTTTGATTGTTGTGTTGCATGATATCATTTTCCAAAATCTCAAAACAAATCAAATAAAGACATCAAATCTATAGCAAATTCTGTCCCAATCAATTAACACGGAAAACCTGAAAACCCATTTGCATGGTGAAAAATATTACCGCTATCGTTTCTCATCACACTTGGATTCTAAAAATCCAGGGTCAAGTAAATACCTTAAAACAAAGCCGCTTCTTACCTTTGTGATGTACTACTAGTAAAACCCAATACCTGGGTATAAAGGTGGATCATCATGGAAGAAACAAGCCCAAGCGGCAAAACTTTTAGAAAAAATCAGAGTTGTGGGAAATCCTTAATACAAAAATTTAATTAAGTTATCTTATATTATCAAAAAATATAAAGAAATAGAATCTATAGAAAACGAATGTAGTTTCTAAAATACTAGGTTTATTTAAAAATAACTAAAATCTATTTGGTGAAAATTTGAAATTTCAATGTAGTAGTACTTAAATTTCAGTGGAAAAATAAGAAGTAGGTGTCTGTCTGACCACCCTAACCATAATAAAATGATAATATTTTTTTATAAGATTTTAGATATAAGTAGAGGACTCTTGTTTGGATGTGATGCATATTTTTGGTAATTTTTTTCCAAGTAAATATTTAATTATGAATTTTTTATTACAACTTTTAAAAAATATTAAAACTTGTATGTTTGACCACCTTAACTTGGTCAAAACTTCATGAAATTCTTTTTTTTTTTTTAATCCTATAGTATGCTAAGCATAGAATGTGACACATGTTTCAGATTCAAAAAATGTGATACCATTTGAAAGCTATAGATGTTTTTCAATTAGCCTATCAATCAGGACTTTAGTCGTAATTCAAATAGAAAATGAATAATAATTATTCATTAAATTCAAAGTAAAACAAAATTTATATTGGTGGAATTCTAAGAATTTCCTTTAAAAACCCTTTTCGCTTCATCAATTTTGGGTAAAAAAAATCATCAGCTTGAGCACCCATCATATTGCCACTTTTTGGCCCAGCATGATCCTGCACATACCCACTTTTGAAAAATAGAACGCACTTGACATAGAATTGCCACTTTTGATCCTAAAATTGCCATAGTTGACACATTTTTTATTGCAGCTGACCTCAAAATGGCCACTTTTGACCTAAAATGTCACGTTTTCCTATACTGATCATCAATTAGGAAAATCTGAAACAGAGGCCACTTTTAAGAAATATTACCGCAATTGACCTTAGCTTTTCCACACTTGACACATTTTTTCAGCCGCAATTGACTTTAAGCTTGCCACTTTTGAACAAAAGGGTCGCTTTTGTACTCACTGATTACCAATCATAACACTTGAAACAAAAGCCTCTTTTGAGAAAACTTGTTGCAGTTTCCCTCCAGATTTGGTCACAGTCGACCAAAATCTAGCTGCTTTTGACAAAAATTATTGCTACTGTTCTAAAATTGTCACTTTTGCACTACTTTCTAGTGAAAATCATAATCTAATCTTAAACTGGTTAAATCTTGTGAGAACAAAAAAATTTAGATTCCCAAAATATGTCATAAATTACATCAGTCCATCATCCATTTGCAAAAAAAAAACACTCCCACCTACTTTTAGGATTCAAAATCAAAACAAACAACTTGAATCATTCCTTCATTCAAACTTCTAAGATATCAATATTTGTTTGAACCTCAAGGATAGTTCAAGTAGATTTCCCATAACATATCCTCTAAAAAAATGAAGTGAAATATCGATCCAATTCTTTCAACATTTTGAGTCCCAAAAAATAGCGTCATTCCCAAAACATCACTCAAACTTTAGGGTCTTGAGTATCACGAAAACCATATCAAAATACCATTCACTTTATGACCATTTGGCATCCAATTGCTCCAGTTTAACAACCAAATCTTATGGCACCTATCATACAACTAAGCCTCACACAAATTGAAGGTGAACAAATAGATATTATTAGTAGCTTGAGAAGTTTCATATTTGAGAGAAACGAAACACCAACCTGATGGAGAAACACAACTAATATCCTAGAAAAAGAGGAATGAAAAGTGCATCTTGCATTTGGAAGGCCCGTATTACCACCTCATGTGTGGCAATAGATACCATCCTTTAAAACAAAAAATCCTAAAACACACAAAAAATACAAAATTCCAAAAAAATAAAGCATTCTTTTATTCCATAGTTAGAAATCACCAACTTCCACAAAATCTTGGCACTTATTTCTAACAACTACGAGATCGCAACATAGAAAAAAGATAGAAGCCAACAAAATTAGCTCTAGTATGCTCCCAACAAACACCACAAATGACAAAAGTGACCCATGGGGTTATAGACCAAGTGACCTTGTAACTCCTCGAAAAGAACCCACATTTAAGGCAACATCAAACCAACCACCAAGTGAGGAGGAAATAATCTATAAACATCAAGAAATTATGGATAGATCAAACCAAAATCTCAAGGGCATGGTCATAGAAGAAGTGGATAGTGAGGAATAATTAGATGATGAAGAATTCTTTCAACACTTTAACAATCCCAAGGTGCTTAAACTAATGAAAAAACTCCTAAGAAAGGATCCAAATACCTACTTCTTCAAATTAGCACAAAGTGGTGCTAAGTTACCTATAGAGTTTAATGTGGAAGGTCTTAAAGATCCTCACCTCATTCCCCTAGGGGATAAATCAATTTTGAGGGAAATACCCAAACCATTGGAGATTCCAAATATGCCACCAATCTTCTCACAAAGCAATGATCAACCAATGGAGAACCCTTTGTTTAGGAAACCATCCCAAATCGAACAAGTAGTAGTGGCCCAACAATATCAAGGAGGTCCATCTCAATACATGCCACAATGTAACAACCCACCATCAGGACAATACATTCCCCAAAACACTTCATATATTGACCCTTCCCAAAATGTACAAAATCAAGAAGGAAAATTTCCACAACAGAATCCACAACAAGGTGTGCCACAAATAAACTACTTAGGAAACCTTCAAACAAATCAACAACATCAACAAGGTATGCCACATAGTACCCTTCCCAATCAACATCAATAAGGTGTGCCATGAGGTACCCTTATCAATCAACAAGGTGTTCCACACGGTACCCTTCCCAATCAACAGTCCCAACAACAAGGTGTACCGCCAATGCACTATCAGGCTAACCTTCAATACAATTCATCCCAACAACAAGGTGTACGACCAATGCACTATTAGGGTAACCTTAAATTCAATTCATCCCAATAATAAGGTGTACCACTAACGTACTACCAGGGTAACCTTCAAAAAAATTTGTCCCAACAATAAGGTGTACCACCAAGACACTACTAGGGTACCCTTCAGGAAAATCAATCACAACAAGGTGTACCACCAATGCACTATCAAGGTACCCCTCTTCAAAAAAATCAACAAGGACTTAACCCTCTTTACAATCAAGAAGGACCTAACCCTCCTTTCATACAACAAGGACTTAACTCTCCTTCCACCCACCATGGTTACCAAGGTCCTACACCACCACAATACCCAACCTATGACCAAACAAACATTTTTGGACAACAAGGCTACTACGCACAAGTCCCACAAACAAATGTACCAAACACAAAGGTAGGAATTCAACTACAAGCCCTAAATCAAAAGATATTGGACA